>JAAGNO010001341.1:59968-97476 GCA_033439905.1 Ceryle rudis | reverse complement strand
CTACTCTAGATTTCAGTGTTAATATGTCAAATAAATCAGCCTATTATGTGAAAACAAGCTAAGAAAATTTGCATATGTTCTGAACTAGAAAAAAATTATTAGTGGCATCCTTTTCTATAAGGGCAAAAAAGGACACTACCCAGTTATCTCTGTATTTGCTTTATGCACTATCTAAATTGAAAAAAAAAATAGTGGGGAAAAAAAAAAAGAAGCAAGGATGAAAAAGAATTACAATCAAGCCCCAGAAATGGTAATATATACTGCAAAACAAAGACTTTGAGAGAGCTGCAGAAGCACTTTCACCACAGAATTCATTCATATGTTTTTCATTATTCAGTTAATTACATTGAAAAAATAAAATGTTTTCATAAAATTGAATTGTAATCAAGTATAAGATGAGTTCCTAATTTTTCAGTACCAGGTCACAGGGAATTCTAATCTTGGAAGTACATGAATGACATTCAATGTCAGCTAAGCTTTTTTCCCCTCTTTTCTAATTTTGCCTAATTAAATCTGGGTGACATGACAAAGCAATTTCCCCAAGGGCTATCTGATGTCACTTTTTTATTGATATAATTTCATTGTACAGTGCAACTCATCTTTGGAGAGAAAACAAGGCAATGCTAGGTAGTCACCTCAAATCTGTTCAAACCATGAATCCACTCTAGGAAGGGAGAAAAAATACATTAAAATTCTTAGCTGATATAAATCTGGCAATGTATACAGAGTTGTCTGTGCTGGTGTTAATGGATCATGATGACTTATACCAGCTAAAAAGCTAAGTTTCTTTTACATAATGGTTCTTAGCTTGAACTGCAGATAATTAGTGTGAAATGCTATTTTAAACTCAAGTATTTATACAAAGTGCAGCCCTAATTATCTATATTATACAATTATTCCTAAAAGTAGCTAGTAAGGGAATTTCCCTTAAACAATGTTGCTTGTTTAATTTTTGAGGATCTTGCCAATAATAAGATTTCATCCTCCTGGCATTTAAAACTTTAAAACAAGAATAACTTCATCAAGTCACTGGAGTTAAATGATCACTGTACAATTCTAAATAATATTTAATAGCTTATCTGGATCAATATGTTTGTTAATATGTATTAATGAATCAATTAACCAAAAGTGGTAGCATGAAGTATTTCAAAGTATTGTGAAGCAGAATATAGCACTGAATCAGGAATGACCCATTTTTTTAAATGCTTGATATGTGAGCTGCAATTCCCAATCAATATTTCTGTGTTAGCATGACTTTGTAATCATGTTGCTCATTTTCTGAGTGTTGAGGTGGAGGCTTGGGTTTTTGATACATTTTTAGAAAGAGTGCTCCTGAACTGATCCTGGCCAGCTTGGCTGTCATTCAGCATTTGGTAGAATGGTTACTGTGCTTGTCTTCAAAAGCAGTTAGTCCTTCTTGTTGAGTATTTCAGATGGAAATGGATAAACTGCTAGTCAATACAGACCAAACCCAATTGCCTCTGTGTGTTAAATATTAAACAATGCCTACTGGCTAGATGCACTTAGAGACTTACATGAGATTCAAGAATCTATCTCTACATATTTTCCTATTCCAAAACTGCTAACGCTTGCATCCCAACCCCCATTAGCTGCTGACTGACTCTGAAAATATTTGTGACAGAATGGAGAGATCTTTACTATCAGAATCTCAGTGTCCCAGAAACATTTTACTTCTAGTATTGCAGAATAGGTTTGCATCTACTGGAGTATCTACAGCCTGCTCCTTTGCATATCTTGTCTGCCAAGTCAATTCTGTCCTGTGTTCTCACATTCTAATAAAACATGCTTTTGATGAGAGACAGTGAAAAGAGTCAAGTGGAGACTCCAGTAATGAGAACAACTACAGAAGCATCCAACAGTCTTTTTCACATTCAGAGTTGTGTTTTATTCTGGGCCACTGGTCTGTTTAGTACAAAATGTGCCACAGCTAAAGCAGTACTTGCACTTAAAATTGCAGAGCCTGGAGGCCAGTTTCCTGTTTGGGCTGAGGCTGGTTGAACTTACTTTATTCAGCAGAGCACCCCATGACACCATAATATATTCTGTCATAAACCTATTATGAATAATCTTGTCAAGGTTATTTTACTTTTCATGAAGCAATTAGAGTATGATTTCAGATTCAAGTCCTGTCTTTTATGGTATATTATATATTTAATCAAAGATCTTTCTATATGTGTGCTTGAGTGTGTACATAAATAAAAAGACAAGAATAAGGAATGGAATTAAGATCTTACTTGTAGCTGCTCCTACAATATTTTGGAAGAAATTCTGTGAATTCTAAGTATAGACAGAACATACTGTAAGGTCTGTTCTTAAGCCCAAGAGTCCTCAGTTCTGATTCACTGCCTGAAAGTTAACTGGTCATTCCAGTCAATCTTTATATTCAAAAGAGAGAAAATGTCATCTTTAAGGGGTGATTCATCTCTTAAGACAGAAAACCAAGAGAGGAGAGATGAATAAGTTTCTGAACATATCTATTTGTCTCCTGTGATTATAATGGGTAGATAGCTTAGGCATAAGGCAGATGAATTCCATCCCTGCTGTCCCATCTAGGTGAGTCTCATGACAGAATCATTAAGGTTAGAAAAGACCTGCAAGATCATCAAGTCCAATCATCTACCTAGCATTATTACAGCCACTAAACCACGTCCTGAAGTGATGTATCAAAACAAACTCCACTAGACAAGTAGATGTCCAAAAATAGGGCATTTAGTAATAAAGCCAAAGAAATATATATATATTTAATTAAAAAACAAAACAAAACAAAACAAAACAAAAAGTTGAATCCAAAAAAGGTAGTTTGGGGACTTTTGCAGAGACATGAAAAAAATACTGGAAAGGCATTTTTGGTTTGGTTATTTTATGCTGGTTATGAAGGCAAATGAAGATTTGAAAAGCTAGAAACAGGAATTACAGTGCTCAGTTTGGTTTCATGCAATTGGCACTACTGTTCCCTGTCATGGTTTAGGCTCAGCTGGTAACTAAATACTATGCAGATGCTCACTCACTCCTCCCAACACAGTGGGGTGGGAAGGAGAAAATATAACAAAAGGCCCAGGACTTGAGACAAAGACAACAAAGGCTCACTCACTAATTATGGTTACAGACAATAAAAAGACTCAACTTGGAAAAAACCACAAATCAACACATCAATTTATTTTGAATAACAACACTCATTTACTAATCAAATCAGAGTGAGATAATAAGAAATACAACACAAACTTAAAAACTCCTTACCCCACCCCTCCCTTCTTCCCAGGTTCAGCCTTGCTCCTGATTTCTCTACCTTCTCCCCCTCATCATCAAAGGGGGACAAGGAATGGGGGTCAGTTGATTACACTGTGTCTGCCACCCCTTCCTCCTTAGGGGGAGGACTCCTCACACTCATGTTGACTTATGTTGAGGGCATACAACATGAAATAGATAGGGCAAAAGCTGTTCATTGGTTTCTGCATTGACACAGAAATTTAGTTTGTAGGATAATATTTCCCTTCATCCTCCCTACAGGTTTTTTTGAGATGGCT
The DNA here is from genome assembly GCA_033439905.1 of Ceryle rudis. NCBI lineage: Eukaryota > Metazoa > Chordata > Aves > Coraciiformes > Cerylidae > Ceryle > Ceryle rudis. Next base: position 93,931 of record JAAGNO010001341.1, on the reverse strand, counting down.
GTGTGATGGGTCTGGCTGGGGTAGAGTTACCTTTCAGCGGAGCATCCAGAGTGGAGCTGTGTTTTGGATTTCTGACTAAAATGCTGTTATAATCTATAAATGTTTTGGCTATTGTAGAAGATGTAGGTTCCTATCCCTCTCCTGTCCCATTGGAGGTGTGGGGGGAGAGAGTGAGTGTCTGGGTGGGTGATTAGCTGCTGGCTGTGGTCAACCTATTATACAGTGGAAAAGTTTCCAAGAGGTAAATGCTACTGTGGAATTAGCCAAAGCAGAATACCTTCAAGTAATTCAAATAACATGTATTGTCCCTTTATGCTGAAAGGGAGAAATAGAATATGAGTCATCTGACCTATTCCAGATTTCTCTGCTAATATGAGATGAATCACTCTCTCAAATGTGTTTCTTACTATTTATTCAGATGAATTCCATACTTTGTGTCACTAAATGAGGACTGGTCTCACTGAAGGTTCAGCTAAGCAAAAAGCTTAAATACAAATTATAATGGCAAGAAGAACAAAGTAGGTAACAGTGGCATGACTTGTATATTGGCTTGGAGAACTGGAAAGCTAACAACATTATTACACACCAGAAAAGAGTTCCATTTTGCGAATATATATTTAGTAATTATCAGTAAGTCCATATATTTTGTGACAGACAGACTGATGCTTGAAGGGGTTATAGCATCTCTCTGTGGGTGGGATGTAAAATTATATTAAAAAAAAGTTGAGAATAGATTGATGGGCTCATTCAAACCAGACATTGCATTCAGAAAAACAGGAAAAAAAAAGGATACAGAAGCAGAGGACTCTGGAGGATGGAAGCTGTGAATGACAGCTGAGGGACACAGTCTTAATAACAGAGATTTGAACAATTGTGGAAAAGGTAAGTATTAAGAATGCTACAAGGGAAAAAGAAAGAACAAGAAGAAATTATAAAGGATTAGACAAGAAAAACCCTAGTGTATTTAACAGATGTTTTAAAGCAGAATCATTTGAATATCATCTTGATATGTATCACCAATGCACACAACATGGGGAATAAACAGGAAGCGCTAGAGATCTGAGTGCAGTCGCAGAGCCATGATGTCATTGTCATTACAGAGACATAGTGGGATGGCTCGCATGACTGGAATGCTGTCATGGATGGCTATGTACCTTTTAGGACAGACAGATCAGCAAAGCAAGGTGGTGGAGTTGCTCTTTATGTGCAAGAGCAACTGGAATATATCAAACTGCCTAAGGGGGATTGAAGAACATGTTGAAAGCTTATGTTTAAGAATGAAGGGACAGGCTAATATGGGTAATACTGTCTGTGTGTTCACTACAGACCACTCAATCAGGAAGAGGAAGTTGATGAGGCCTTCTACAGACCGTCAGAAGTAGCCTCAAAATCACATGCCCTGGTGCTTATGGGGGATTAAATCACCCTGATATTTGCTGGAAAGGCCACACAGTGAGGCACACACAATCCAGGAGGTTCCTGCAATGCCGTGATGATAACTTTCTGACAAAGGTAGTGGAGAGGCCAGTGAGGAGAGATGTGCTGCTGGACCTTGTAGTAATGAACAAAGAAGATCTGTTTGGGGATGTGAATGTTGGGAGCAGCCTTGGCTGCAGTGACCATGAGATGATGGAGTTCAGGAACATGTAAGGAGGAAGCATGACAATAAGTAGGATTGCAACCCTGGACTTCAGTAGAGCTAACTTTAACCTCTTCAAAGACCTGCTTGGAAGAATTCCATGGGCTAGGACTCTAGCATGTAGAGGAGCCCAAGAAAGCTGATTAATATTCAAGCATCAGTTTCTCCAAGCTCAAGATTTGTCCATTCCTTTCAGTAAAAAATCAAGTAGAGGAGGCAGGAGACCTGCATGGATAAGCAAGATGCTTCTGTAAGAACTCATATGGAAGAAAGAAGTTTAGACTATGTGGAAAAAGGGATTGGCCACTTGGGAAGAATATAAGAACGTTGTCAGAGTAGGTATGGATGCAACAAGAAAGGCTAAGGAACTCTTGAAATTAAATCTGGCAAGGGATGGCAAAGACAACAAGAGGGCTTTTTCAAGTGCATCCACAGGGAAAGGAAAACTAGGGAAATTGTGGCCCTACTGCTGAATGAGGTGGGTGTGCTGGTGATGGAAGATAGAGAGAAGGCGGAGTTACTGAATGCTGCCTTTGCTTCAGCCTTTACTGCTAAGGCCAGCCCCCAAGAATCCCCATCCCTGGAGGTAGGAGAGAGAGTCTGCAGGAGAAAAGAATCTCCACTGGTTGATGAGGACTGTATTAGAGATCATTTAGGCAAAATGAACACCCAGAAATCCATGGGCCCTAATGGAATCCACCCATAATTGCTGAGGGAGCTGGCTTATGTTGTTGCTATGCCACTCTCCATCATTTCTGAATGATCGTGGAGAACAGGAGAGATGCCCGAGGAAAGCCAATGTCACTCCAGTCTTCAAAAATGGCAAGAAAGAGGACATAGGAAATTACAGGCCAGTCACCCTCACCTCCAACCCTGGAAAGGTGAAGGACCAGCTCATTCTGGAGGTCATCTCTAATAATGTGGAGGAAAAGAAATTATCAGGAGTGATCAGCATGTATTTACCAAGGGGAAGCATGTTTAACTAATCTTATAGCCTTCTATGATGGTGTGATTAGCTGGGTAGAAAAGGGGAGGGCAGTGAATATTGTCTATGTTGACTTCAGCAAGGCTTTTGACACTGTCACCCATAACATCCTTATAGGCATGCTTAGGAAGTGTGGGTTAGATGAATGGGAGGTGGGGTGAATTGACAACTGAATGACAAAGCTCAGAGGTTAGTCAGTGACACAGAGTCTAGTTGGAGGCCTGTAGATAGTGGTGTTCCCCAGGGGTCAGGTACTGGGTCCAGTCTTGTTCAACATATTCATCAGTGACCTGGATGAAGGGAAGGAGAGGACCCTCAGCAAGTTTGCTGATAATACAAAACTGGGAGGAGTGGCTGACATACCAGAAAGCTGTGCTGCCATCCAGCAAGACCTGGACAGGCTGAAGAGTTGGGCAGTGGGGAACCTAATGAAGTTCCACAAGGACAAGTGTAGTCTTGCACCTGGGGAGGAATAACCCAATGCACCAGTAAAGGTTAGGAGTTTACCTGCTGGAAAGCGGCTTCATGGAGAAGAGCCTTAGAGTCCTGGTAGGCAACAAATTAACCATGAGCCATCAGTGCGCTTTTGTGGCCAAAAAGGCCAACGGTATCCTGTGCATTAGGGAGAAGTGTTACCATCAGGTCAAGGGAGGTTCTCCTCCCCCTCTGCTCTGCCCTAGTGAGGCCATTGTGTCCAGTTCTGGGCACTCCAGCCAAGAGAGACAAGGAACTACTGAAGAGAGTCCAATGGTGAGCTTCGAGGATGATTAAGGGACTGGAACAACTCTCTTATGAAGAAAGGCTGAGAGACCTGGATCTGTTTAGCCTTAAGAAGACAGAAGGGATCTTATCAGTGCTTATAAATATCTGAAGGGTGGGTGTAAAGAGGATGGGGCCGATCTCTTTTCAGTGGTGCCCAGTGATAGTACATGGGGCAATGGGCTTACACTGGGAACACAGGAAGCTGCACATAAAGGAAAAACTTAGAGGGTGACAGAGACCTGGAACAGGCTGCCCAGAGAGACATTTCTCAAAAGCCACCTGGGTGTGTCCTTGTGCAATCTGATCTAAGCGAACTTGCTTTAGAATGAGCGTCGGACTAGATGATCCCCAGAGGTCCCTTCCAAGCCCTACCATTCTGTTATTCTGTGATTTAATTAAAATTGTATTCTGTTTAATTCTTTAAATGTTTGATGTTTCATGATGAGCCACAACATTGATAATATATTAATGACAAAATGAATTGTTCAAATTAAAAGATAATTAAAGTTTATTATGATTGTACTTTTAAAAAGGTGCCTGTAATTATTTTAATAAGATGATATGGGGAAAATTCTATTTCAGTACCTTGGTTATATTCAAAATGAAATGAAGGCAACAGCTGTGGGCTTAGCATGAAATATTATATAGTTCAGCATTCTAATTTAATTATAATTGCTATTGCTAAACAAAAGGTTAATTGTAGAGCAGGAGGATAACGTTGTGGAAAAGTACACCAAAGCTCTGTTTACAGATCCACACTTAAATATTGTAAAACTTAAGGAACAGGTAGATGAAATGTCAGAGAGTCACACAGAAATTAAAGCACATTTTAAAATAATCCTATTTACTTCATATAGTCTGGGAGTAATAAAATTCCATGCCATAATGGAATTCATCTCTTTTCGGAAGAAGTAACATATAGCATACAACTTTTTCATCTGAGCCATTCTGGACAGCTTCATAGGCAATGTTCTATGCTCTTTGCCTTCTAAATGCAATTGAATGGTCCTTAGCTTCCTCCTGAATTCCCTCATCAATCCTGTACAGTAACATCTGCCAGTGTACTCTTCTATTTCAACCATGCAGATATCAAGTTGGTGGCACAATAAACAGACTGCACTTCTTGACTTCTGAGTACATAGCCATAAGAATAATAGAATTACTTTACCGTTGCAGACCAAATATTTAGGTTATCTATATCTTTAGCACAGTATAGCAACAGATGCTTAAGGAGCCATTTAACAGTAAGTATTTACTGTGAAATGCTAATTTTATCACAGTTCTGAACTCTTAGCATATACCCTTAATAAGTGGAATATAGAAAAGGAGAGAGAGCTTCTTCTTTACTTCCTATTGTCCATGCAAATTCATAATGTTAGTAGGTTTTTTTCATTGAGTCAGATTCTGCTCTCAGGTATGCATACATGACTTCTTTTTACTGCAGTGGAAATTGTATCTTCAAGCTGATTTTGTGCTATTGTTTTTTCTTTACATTTGGTGTATGCCTGCAGAAAAAAAAAAAAAAAGGCAATAAATAAAAACTTAAATGTGAGAAAACTTGTGCATTTATTGACAATATGAAGCGTAGAACTATGCAAAGTGATTTTCCATGTTAGCATTTTTTTTGAGTGCTCTGAATGCTATTTGCCTAGCTGCTGTATTTTGAGGAAATGGAAGCCATGGAAACCTGCTTTTAAGATAATTGTTAAAGAAGTTGTCTTAGAGTAAACTATAACATTGTAGCAAAGATTTTGTCAGTTACAATGAAAGACTTTCAAGGTGATTGCTGGAAAGTAAATTTGCTTTTGAGAGCATCAATAAGTTAAAATCAATGAGTTTGGGTTTTTGGTTTTTTTTTTTTGGTTTTTTTTTTTTAGTTTGTTGTTTTGTTTTGTTTTAATAATAAATGAACCCAAAAATTGTCAGTATATTTTAAACACAGAAATATGAAGTATTTTGGAAATACTTGGTGTTGCTCATGGGTAAAGTGCAAACTTTATTATCTACTCCTTAAAATTTTCTTCTATATTGATTAATTTATTTGCAGATATATAAACTTAATTTAGAATATATAATGTGCATAAAATTATTCATGAAAGGAGTTACATAATCAAGTATTAATTGTGCCTGATTTTCCTTCTAACATTTTGCAGCAGTGGGATTTTTTCGTTCTTTCTGCATAGACTGAAGCCACAGAGATGAGGACTAAATCAAATGACGTGGGACAGTGTCTCTTTTTTTTTCCCATGAGATATCCTATTATTTCCACTTTTTTTTCTGCATGACAATAATATCTTTACAGAGATTAATAAAAGATTAAGAAATCCATGGAAATAAATCTACTGGATAAAATAAATCTATTGGAGCAAAACCCTGAAAAGACTGTGTGATATGGGCTGGAGAGGAAGCCTGGGCAGAATGAGTGCAGAACAAAACTCAAGTGAGAAGAAACAACTTGTGTAGGCATTAGATAGGGAAGAAATGCAGGAAAACAAGACTAAAAAGGGTGAGTCAACTTTATAGAGAAGGAAGGAAAAGGTGGAAAAGGGATGGATGTAGAAAAGGTCTTCATTCACTTGCCCAAATACAGGCATCCAATACCCTTTGATGTGCCCCAGGATATCCTCCTACCAGCTCTCTAACCATATCTTCAGAACAGCACAGGTCTTCTACTGGTCCCATGTTACATCTCCCAGTGATATCTATGCTTCTTTTGTTCCCTAGAGTATAGATATGTACAGGCACTGAATGCCCACGTGAATGGGAGTGAATCAAGTCCCGAGTCAACCTAGTAAATGAAATTTAAAGATGTATTTAGCTGACCATGTATGGGTACCCATTTTTAGATGTCTATAACCTGGAAGTGAATTGTATCTCAAAGTCTGAAGGAAGATTTTTCATCTGGAAGAATGTACATCCTCTCTCCCACTCATTAATCACTGTAAGTATTTTTTAAGTTTTGTGAAAGTCATTGTTGTCCAATTCAATATAATAATAGCAGAAAGGAATACTTGGTCAGCTTTTTAGTCATTTAGTGTTAAAATAATTGGGTTTCCCAAGGGTAGAAGGAACTTGAATATGACTTGAGGCAGCTCTGACTTTAACTACCAGAAACTGACTGATTCAGTGTGACCCATCCACTCAATCTACAGGGATAGCACAGTTTATAAGAGATTCATCATATCTGTGTGACACAGCATTTGGTCCTGCATCTTGTTTGGTCCTTGTGTTGTTCCCTTCTAGCTTCAGGTCATAATTATTGATGTGTCTGTTCATCATTTTTTATCTGTTAAAAGTGTTTGAAATAATGTAAAAATATATTTTGGTCTATCAGAATTGTGTTTGTATAATATCAAGCAAGGTATGCATTGCAACTGCGGAGATGTGGCATTAGGGACAGATGTGGAAATTTCAGGATACAAAATGAAGGGATACAAGATGAAGGGATACAGGCCTGTTGTAGTTTTTGTTCATATCCATTCCTGTTCTTGAGAATGGTCTCTGGAGTACTTTGTCCTTTGAACTGTGCTTTGTTTTCACCCTAGAAGGAAATATTTAGGCCACTCTAGAAGAGAGGGTGGCAGTGAGTCAATCCTTAGCATAGAAAATTGTGGTAGGAGGATCCAAATAATCAGAATTTTAAATTAACCAGAAAATGAAGTTATTTGATAACCTATACATGATAGAAAACAATCTTTGTTTAATGCATGAGTGATTAAAAAAAACAAAAAGAAAAAAGAAAGGTTGGATGAAAAGGTAATGGACTGAGAAATGTGGGTAATGTTAAAATAATACACCTTTATTTTCAATTAATTTCTGTGATAACATATTTAAGAAAGAGTAAAAACTATTGTGCAATAGGAATCAAAAAAGAGAGGAGTGAGGAAAAACAACTCTGCAGACACCATGCAGGCCCATGGTGGAGCAGATATCCACCTGCAGCTCATGGAGGACCCCATGCTGGAGTGGGTGGATGATTGAAGGAGGCTGTGATCCCATGGGAAGCCCACAATGGAGCAGGTTTGCTGTCAGAAGCTGTGATCCTTAACATTCTGTGATTATGTGACCCCATAGAGAGAGGCATCCATGCTGGAGCAGGTAAGCTGCCAGGACTTGTGACCCTGTGGGGAACCATGCTGGAGAATTATTGTCCTGAAGGACTACACCATGTAGAAGGTACACATGCTAGAGGATTTAATGAAGGACAGTAGCCCATGGGAAGGCCCCCTTTGGAGAAGTCTGTGGAGGACTGTCTTATATGGTAGGGATCCCATGCTTGAGCACATTAAGAGTGAGGAAGATGGAGTGGCAGACACAGCATGTGATTATCTGATGACAGCCATCATTCCCCATCCCTCTGTGATGCTTGTGGGGAAGAGAAAATACTGAGTAAAGTTGAGCCTGGGAAGAAGTCAGGAGTGGGGGAAGGTGTTTTTAAGATTTGGGGTGTATTTCTCATTACCCTACTCTGATTTGATCGATACTAAATTAAAAAGTCGAATCTTTTTTGCCCATAATGGTAATTTATGAGTGATCTCTCCCTGTCCTTATCACAATCCTTGAGCTTTTCTTTGTATTTTTCTCCCTTGTCCAGCTGAGGAGGGGGAGTGATAGAGGTGCTTGATGGGCATCTGGCATCCAGCCAAGGTCAGCTTTCCACATGTAGTCATCAGAAAGAGGCACAGGCACATATACGCTATTCGAATTTAAATGAACAAGACTATTCTTAGTTTGTGCTCCCTGTCTCTCCCTCCACTGGCTATAAGAGGTGAGCCTACACTCAGTAACTTTATGACCTTAACCTAGGGAAACCTCTAGGTCCTTCAGGTTTTGTGGGATTCATTCAGATCAAAAGCTGAACAGTAAGAAAACCTACTGGTAACAATAACATAAAATTAGGAAAAATGACCTTGTGGTATTCATGAAGCAGAGAAATCCTTAAAAACAGACAGTGAGAATACAGTGAAGACAAAAAATTGAATTATATACTGTTTAACATGGATCATAACATGGAGACTCGTTCATTTTAAAGCTATACAGTAAAAATACATCTGTGTATGAGGGGCAAAAATATAGTGGATATGTAAAGGCTAACCTAAATTTTGATATTTTATTTTGCATTTACTAATCAAAGTCAGGAAATGATAATTCTGAAAAAAGTCCTTTTCTTTTTTTTTCAAAAATATATTGAATTTATAGCTGCAGACATAGGATCTTGAAAGTAAACATGTTACTCAGTAATAAAAAAAAGAAAATAGTCTGCAGGAAGAAAAGTGATATAGAATGTATATAAAAATAATCAGAAAATGGGGGAGATAATGTACACAATAGAAGGATAATTGAGTGCCTTAGAAAAAAGTGTGAAAAGAACAGAATAACCATTGTGAGAAAAAAAAATGGCAGCAGATAGCACTGAAATCAGCATGTACTGATTAAGACACTAGAAAAGATGTCTTGTAAAATGCTGTCATGTAATCAAAACTGGACAAGCAAGAGATAATAACTAACATTTATGGGCATTAAGCTTTGATATTGATTTCAAACTTGGAGAACATCTAAGGCCACAATTGTTTAGGGAGGATGGTGAGAGTAGAATCAATCAGAAAGTACATCTTACTTTTTTACTGAAGTGTGGCTGATTTGATTGTTGCTTCCCTCATTATTCTGTACAGTTGGAAAGGGAATAGGAAACCTATGAAACAGATTTCTTTGACATTTTAGGGACCTGAGGAGTAGCTGCATCTCTAAAGCATCAATTGATTATGGATCCTGCTTACTTTAACATTTTAGGTCCTGATACAGTGCACATGCTGAAATCTACTGAGGGTAGTAGATTTCCACACATGGTCAATTGAAGGACTGAGGTTATCAGAAATTTAATTCCATGTTGCACACAGGTTATAATCCCAATGTTATAACCCAAATACTGACATTTTTCCCAAAGTGGTCTTTGGAACAGGACTTATTAGTATCTCTTGTAGAAAACCTGTATTGTATTTGAATTATTTCACACAGCGAGAAGTGTTCCCATTCTTACTATACACCTAGATGGATACTTGTGCTTCTCCATATCATATCCTAATTCCCTGCTCCTTTGTTTTCTTCACTCAGAGCTTCAGAGTAAATCTAGAAGCATTAAATTTACCTAATATAACCTTCTAAAGATATTTAACATAGAAATTGATCTACAGTTTCTAAGATCAAAACTAAGATCATCAAAGAATGATGATGATCACATTTCCAAAATAGAAAATTGTCTGTTGGATTGCAAACATTTTCAATAAACACTTCAAAAAGTGTTTATTGAGCACCTTATTTGGGAGCTCCAAGTAGCATACAAATGTGTAATCAGATAATATTGGAGAAAAAAAAACCACTAGGAAGCTGTTATTATCACTACCTTTAGTCCTACTGGAAGTATTCTGGCTGCACATGTGAAAATGTGTGAAATACATATACATGTGGATTCAGAAAAGAAGCATAAGAAGTTCCAGACACCTGCTTCATAATAGACACAGTAAAATAATCTGTTTAATATATCTAAATGAGGATAAAAACGTAATTTGATGACAAATACTTGTGAAGTAGATGAAGCCAATGAGTGAAAACCAATCTACGGTGTTACATTTTAATCAGCAACTTTGATGGACATTTGTTAACAGGATGAAGAAAATACTGTAATTAAAATAGTCATAACTTCCTTTATTGCATGACCTGGGGAGCCAGCACCAGCTTGTCTAATTCGTTCATGGCTGATAAAATACTTCAAAAACTTTCTGAAAATATTTCTTATTTTAAACTGATAAAGGCTGGTGACAGTCTAATTTTTCATGAGTGCATTCTATGATTTTGGCTCATATATTCATATCTGAGGTCCTAAGTGATGTAATTTTCATAGTACTGCAACATAACTAGAATCTCTAGTGACTCTGGGAAGTTGCTGGTTTACCCAGAGTTTTTAAATAACTTTTTAAAGGCTTAAATGCAAGTAACCAATTTAGAATCATAGTAAGAAATTTTTATTAACTATCCTGTGTATTACTCTTTCAACCTGTTGAACCTCTGTCTCTTGAAAATGAGTACAAAACCCAGTAATTTACTTGTTTATTAAGCTACTGTTCTGCAGAAGCCAAGCATGCTTAAATAATGAATATTAAATAAAGCACAACATTTCTAGAGTAGCACAGGAAGATGCAGAAGTGTGACTGCATACATCTGAAAAGTAAGTTTTGCTGTGTATCTTTGGCCTGAGTAATGAGGTGAGTCGCATCGATGGATCTGATGTTTGTCTTAGAGTGAGTGATTAGGGTGAAAATTATATATGTGTAGCTTGTGATAGACATGGAAAGGATACTTAAGCACGTTCCTATTCTTTGTGTTAAAATACTTTTATATTATGAATGTTTTTTGCTACTGAACCCCAACTAATTTTGACAGTCACTGTCAGTACTAATGTGGCTTTTCTATGGCAGCATATCTAGTTATATTAGTAAAAGACGTGTTTTGGAGAAGTTTTGATATTATGACTTTCTAGGCATTTATCCTTTTAAAATACAAACATAAAAATTCTGCTCTGTTTTGCAGGTTTATGGATTCTGTAATTAAAATCTGTAATCTAAAATACGGATTACACTCTGTTAGGGTAATTATTACTCTCTCTGGTACTTTCTGTGTTGGTTGCTAGCTGGGGTGCTGGGAGCAGTGGGAGGTCCCCAGGGCATGTGAAGGCAGAGCCAGGACCTGTCCCACCACCCTATCCAGGAGCAGGGCAACCATGGGGTACCAGGGCAGCCCAGGCCTGGTACCTTTGGTCACCTCCCTGGGGACAGGGCCAGGCTCAGGCTGGAAGGGAAGAGCTTTGGGGAGATGGGGATGGCCCTGGTGTGGTTTCAATGGGACAGGGGCTTGCATGTGAAGAGCAGTCTGTAAGAGCACTGCTGTTCCCTCTTGTTGGCAAGTGTTTCAGAAGGACACAGTTCTTCCTTTAAAAAGGACCTTATTTGTGTCTGTTATCATTTTCATGTACTTAAACTCAACACAGTGTCTTAATGCAATAAATTGGTTGATGAATTCATAAAAGTTCATTATTTTTAAATTGACATGTCTGGTCTTTCAAAGCCATAGGGCCAAGCCTTCAAATAATCATAAAAAATGTATCATTCAGTACACAGTAATGGATTTGCTTAAGTATTTTAATTACTGCTTATAGTATGCTACTTGATTTGCTGGTTCCAAATTTTGACCTATACTTTTATTATTTCAGACAAGTCAATTTTTTTTCTCAAACTAAATCTTACATTCTTTATTTAAGAAAACCTGCCCTTTTAAAAGGGTCTAAGATAACGTATCCTTACTCATTAAAATACCCTTAAAATTGTCAAAAAGCATCAGAGAAGAAGATGGAGGTTCAATTAATAATTAAAATCAAGAAAAAAATCTATTTAAAATATGGAAATCCTTGTGTATTTTTCTAATGAATGACAATATGCATTCTGAATCACTGTAATTTTGAACACGTTTCTCCATGGCTTAGAGACAGAGAAAGTCCCCAATAAACATATTCTTCAGTACTTTACAGCAATAAGTAAAATAAATCATTCTGATAATGTCTCAATATGCTTTAAATCCTGGAGAAGCCACTATGAAACTGATCCTATAGTAGAAATCTCATGTATGTGCAGGCACAGGATTGATTTAGTTTGGAGTCAGATATATAACAATGTTAATATAAACCTGGCTTGTTAACAGTGAGGAAACTTACAGTAGCAGAAAACCTCTATAAACAGTTCAACAAATGGTTTCGGTTATGGAGTTAGGACCCCATGCGGTATTGACATGGATTTCCCTGTAATATATTTGTGGAATCATTGCATCTGGGAAAATATCTGGAACAAGACATATATAATTCTCAGGCAACATGAGATATTTTGGTAGGTATAAGTAATTGGGGTGCTGATATTTTTGGCAAAAGGCACACTCTGGTGTCAATTTCTAAATTTTTAAAATTTAAGACCATGCTGTTTGGAGAAATGTGTGTCCTTATTCAGTCTGATCAAATTTAGGCATAATTGCATTGTTGCATGGTCTAAACTTTTCTGATTTTATTTACCTGCCCCAGATTGCCAGAAAAAACTATTCTATCTAAGGAAAAAGGAAGACATAAGGATTTTTTTTTTCTTCCTTTATTTAAGAATTGAGAAAAGGTGTTTAAAAAGAAAAATTAAGAAAGTAAAATCCAGTTGTTTTCACTTTGTTTCTTTATTACCATGAAGATGTTTTCCTCTTTCTTTTTCTGGGTAGTGTCAGTGTAAATGTTTTTGCTACAGGAGGGATAGATATGTGTTGCATTTAAACTAAGATTATAAATCTTTTTCAAGAGCTGGAAAATAAATGACAAGCTAGGGTTTACAACAGCTGCCGTGGTTGAATAAACCATGAACTTTATATTATCAGGCAAATATCTCTGCTGAGGTTTTAAGCACATCTCAAGGCTGCAGGATATTAAAAAATAATGTGTTATTAACTATAGCATCCTACTGAATAAATTAAAAGTATCTTTTGATGGATGATGTATAAGGATTCTTGCTGTGCTTTAAAATGCACTGTGCATTTCTTTCAGACTGACAGGATTAGTTGCTACCTGGTTATCACACACTGCAGGTTAGTATGTTTCATTTCTTGTATTAAAAATGAGATCTTAATTCCTCATTAGAGAAAACTTTCTGCAGTGTTGTTTTTTGGGGGTCATTTGTTTTGTTTTTTTTCCCCAGAAATGCAGACACCTGTTTATCTGTTAATTTGTTTTTCTAATTGTAATGCATAGAAAATGAGGAGGCTTGTGCAAAAAAGATTTGTTCAGTTGCTGAGAACATAGCAGAGATACTGATGATTCATTTTCTATGCTTATCACAGAATGTGGGAATGATAGTAAAAAAGGAAACAAATGTTGTACTTTTATTTTCTGGGAAAGTTAGACTTCTGCTACAAAGTGAAATGTTAATATAAGGCAACTAAGTAAAAGTGATGTAAGGGTTGGTTAACTCTTGACTAGATTTCCAAAGCTGTAGTCCACTGTTAATTATTCAAAGCAATAAATTTAGTTGGAGGTACACATACCGGAAATTGAAGAATAAAATATAAAAATCCACAAAAAGAAATAAGGGAGAAATGAACCTTTGATATAAAACATAGGTAAATACTATTTGCTGGTCTTTGGACCAGCTTTCACCACCCATCACAGTAATATTAATGTTTCTTATAGTATCTTACGAAGGCCTCAAGTCATTGTAAGTATTGAATCACTTGCTTTAATATTTCACTTAGACTACCAAAAAAAAAAAAAAGTGTGTATAGGCAGCATTTAAACAACTAACGCTTTTATTTTGTAACAGACAACTATGGATAAAATATGTGATTAGCCATGAAAAGTCTTTCAGTTCTCTCAAAAGTGTCAGAAGTGTCATTTAAACAAGGACAACTGTCAACTCCTCTTGGGATCTGCAAAAGAATGAATACTGCATTTTTGATACTCCTGTAGATTAAGTACATTTGTCAACAGCCTTATCAGTTGCTGGGTAACTTGTGAGGCACGGGTGAGGGCCTGTGCATGTATTTAAAATTACTTTGTGTCCCCCGCATAGTGTATGTGTTTTTTCTGTATTTACTTGACAGGTCATATACCTGTTTCTCAATTTTATGCAGAGAGTACTTATGGAAGTGTGGCACATTGCTGTAGTAGCCATAGTGTAGAGGAATTCCTTGTTGATCAAGGACATGCAGTGGTCCTTGAAGGATTGGACAACCCTGACTTAAGGCTTGTAGGGTAGAAAACAATGGTATGAGATATTGGGCAAGAGAAAACACAGAATTTGAGTAGAATGGGTTAACTGCAAGGGAGGTGTGCACTTAGTATGTAGCCAGTTATAGTTAACCAATCTGTATAAGGCTTAGCACACGTAGCACATAGTTGCTAATCAATAGGAAACTTTAGATGTGTGCACAGACGGCCTGTCAGACTATATAATCACGCACTTGTGAAGCAATAAAGGAGAACGATATGTAGCCATATTGGTGTGATTGTCGTTTTTCGTCTGGCTTTCTGCGGCGACCCTTTTCACCATATTTTCAACAAGACCAGATGTAAAGGCAGTTTCTTTATAGCTCTATCATGCAATTTGTGCAGTTTCTGGATTACTAGGGCTCTCATACTATTCCTGAACAAAACATGAATTTCTTCAAGTCAAGTATATATTACTAAATCCTCCTGTAGTACACTACATAGCACAAGGAGGGACATACTTAATTTTGGATTCCGAAAAATATATATTTCTATGATTTACTGACAGTGACAGACTGAAAAACATATATTTGTTGGCAACCAGCAACCCTCTCTGGTTCAGCAGGCACTATGGTCCTCTTGACAAATAACTGTATTGTCTTGACCTCTTTTTAGAAGATGAAGAAAATTACATGTAACTGGCAAACCAATCATGTTGGACTAAACTTCTTCCACATACAAACAAATTGAAATTGTGTATGAACACAAACATTTTTACTGAAGAGTAGAAGAGTAGTCATGAAGTAAATATAGCAAATGTTCAATATAATGCCCTACCTTACAGAAAATTTGGCCATAATACTTTAATCCTCCTTTCTATGTGACTGTGAAATTGCTATGTACCTGGCACTATCATCTCTCCCTTCTCGTCACTTTCATAAAAGTTTCAGAGGCATCACTAACAGGTCCAGACTCCTCAGCCATTTGATTATACCTCTTCACAGTCAAATCACAGATGGCCACTGGACACTGTTCCCCTTATTATCCACATTGCATAAATGTTAGATCACTTCTGGCTTTGTTCTTGGTGTAAAAGCCAAATCCCCTCTAAAACAGAACCTGTGTATGGTGATGGGATGTAAAACCATCACTCTGGTGGACTGTGCCATAGCCCTTACATTACTTGAACACTGGTTTGAAAACACACTTGATGTATGTAATTAAGTGCTATGCATTGTGGACCTTTACAACATCTCTAAAAGGGGCTAGGCCTGAGAAACTTGGACAGAAGCTACTTTGTATCACTGTGTCTTACAACCACCATCAGTCCTTCAGATGAGTTCACTGCAAGTCTGACAGCACATGTTTACAATGAAGTAATTTAAAGTAGAACATGGAATAGGAAAACCAGGGAAGCAAAGAGCCTGTCTGAGTCTTGCCTGCTGGCCTGTCCTCTAGGTGTAAGTGATCTGCCTCGGACTGAGCCCTTGACATAGTACTAGGTATCCATGTGTGAAGGCACTTCCTCCCTGTAACTTTTAACTATTTATTGTTTTCTAAATTAGATATGCAGCTTAACCCATCAATGGCATAACTAATCATGTAGCCTCAGGCCAAGCTATTGGGCTTTCTCCACATCTAAGGCCAATGAACAAACAGTTGTCACCATGCTTCCTGTCACCCTCTTCCTCTCCTTCCTCAAATGTGTTACATAAGCTGTGAAATCAGTAACAATTATATAACATCCATCTCTTTGTTTCCAAAGGTTTTGGATTTGAGTTAATCCAGTCAGTTAAACATTATGACAAATGCTAAAGTAAGAGCAAGAGAAAAAAAGAGATCTCTAATAGTGAGAAAAGCAAGTTTTTAACACAGGCTTTCAAACACATGGTGGAAAGTATACAAAATTGAAAAGTTGACAGCTTTAAATATGAAGTAAGTTATATTATGGAACTGGCCATATGACATACTGTCTGCAGGAGATTTACTCTGAATTGAGAATTCTTTAAATTCCTTTTAATTCTATACTGTGATTTGATGTAGTTTTATAAAGACTCGTCAAGAAATACCTCATAAATAACTCAGTCCTTATTGAGATTCTCATTCCTCACAGACATTCTCCCCATGCAGACTCATGAACAAATATTATGGACCCATGGTTTATTTTCCTTTGTATAAAACTTATTAGCAATTATGCAGTCTCAGTGATAGTGTCTGACAGATTGCCTGTCCTGGGGAGAAATATGTAGGTTGTATGGAACTACAGCATTGAGTCTCTTTCTAACTTCACGCTTTATTCAGCCTCAGCACTTCTTTGGATCTCTGTGGGTTTTCCTTCAGCAGAATGATAGTTTCACTGTTTCATTGTTCAGTTTAAAATAGAACAGATCTCAAAGTTATTACTACTCCTGTTTTCTGGGGAACATGAACATTTTTTACTGTATGCTGCCCCATCATCTGTTTTAACAAACTCAAACAACTCAAATAACTGAGTCCTTGTTTTATCTGTTGTCTTACTTCTATTGTCTAATATTTGCTTGCAAAATATTTTTTTGGTAAAAATGTCTCACAACTATTGAAAATATGTATCTTTTTAGATTCAAGGAAAGATGTGCTTTACTTTTTCACATACTTGTTTTATGTGCAAAGAAAATGCTATGTAGGAAAACAAAAGGTAGAATTTGCTTCAAAAACATACAATGTAAGGAAGGTAGACATTCTGCCTAGATACAAGATCATAGAATCATAGAATGTTTTAGGCTGGAAGCCAGCTGCAGCACCCACAAGGGCACACACAAGCACTGGTTCCTTGCTCTGTGGGCAGCGACTAGCCAGCTCATGGAGGCTACTTACCAATGGTAGGTGGAGCTGGCTTCGCTCAGGCTATCTCAGCAGCATTCCCAGCGAGAGCCCCCAGCACAGGCAAAGGGCTTTTCCCAGCTTCAAAAATCCCCTAAAAGAGCTTTTCTTCTGCCCTTTTTGCTGCAGATCCCTTCCCCAGTGAAGTCTTACCTGAAGCTGGTCTCCACAGCAAGATCATATAATTACTTCTGGTTAGCAAACACTGGTTAATTTTTTTTTTTTTTTTTTTTTTTTTTAGTCAAAATCACAATTCCTTCTTAAATTTGTTTCCAGTCTCAATAAAAGTACATGAGTTTATTAATCTGATGAAACCAGAAAATAACAGGACCCACTTAGTGCCTAAAATGGGAGAACTGATGCAGTTTATAAAGTATTTGACTTCTTTAAGATGGAATCAGTTAAGTTTTTCACCAACTTCCCCTACAGAGTAGCAGAGGAGCAACAGATTGTTATTCATAAGGAGTGCCGGTGACACCACTGATTATGTTCATCCTCATCCCTTCTCTGACAGGAACTGTGAAAAGTACATACTGAAGGATTAATGCATGCTCAGGCTACTTAATGAGCCACATAGAAACGTAAACAAGAAGTTTAGCAAGAAAATGCATGTTTCCAGTCACAGTTAATCCCCTAGTCCCTAAATCCTGACTGAAGTTGTTTATAAGTTTAAGTGCAAATCATTTGTGGAAATCCAGGCACTGAAAACAGTGATTCTCTTGCTAGATGTGCTGACTAGAGGTATTCCTTACTGTAAACTTTCCAAATAAATAAAACCCTCCTAGAAATTATTTGAAATGTTGAGGTAAGGATAACTTTATGTGCCATGCAAATGACGTTTTGTGAAATAGTATGCTACTTAGAGCTTGCTGGGATAAGAATTCCTCTATTACAGAGTGTAATAGTGTGAGTGTTTTACTTTCACACTGCTTTCTGAATGTATCCATAGAATTTGTGAAAGATATTCTTGCAACCAAATCATACAGAATTCTATTGGTTTCTGTCACATTTTCTGCAATATTTTCATAATGGAGAAATCCAATGTAAATAGCTTTATTAAGAATGCTCTTTGTCTGAGCTGCCTTCTGTAAAAAAAAACCCTATCTCTCTCCCTCTTCATTTATCCCAATTAGTGGATTGAAATTAGAGGTGATTAAGAAAATATTTTTTTTAATGGTCAGCAATACTTTAACTGAAGATGTACAAGCAGTTTCACATTAGCTCATTAGAGAAGGAGGTGTCAAGTATGACTTCTATCAAGTAAAAATGAGAAGCTTTCATGCTTCATGTTCAATGCTTGCATTTGAGTACAACCCTGCACATTTTAAATTCAAGTTTAAAGTTCATGACAATTAGAGAATAAGGAAATTATCAGAAGGATACATACAATTTATTTCTTCTACAATAAGATTTTAAATTCCACCCATAGACTCTGAAATTAGTGATACCTCAAATTCATCATTATAAATTGGAAAAGGGATCAGAGGTTTAACTGAAGGGCAGAAGGACATGGATTTCATAACACACATCAGTGCATTTGCATTTATATCATCATACTGTTAAACAACATACAGGCAGTAAACCATTGCTACAATGAACTCCTCTTAATGCAGAGATTCTTTCATTGTAATATATCCTTGATTAATTTTAAAATAAATCACAGGTCATATTTATATGATAATACACAACACCAGTAGTCAAGACATAAATCATACTTTTTTTACCTGTTTAGTGAATGTATTGTATGCATTAAATACATTGTATATTTCATCTCTTCAGTACATGTGTTGTGAATACATTCATAGATATCAGTATTTCTTTGCAAACAAATTCTTAAGAGAACAAAGAGACAAAATGGTTGGATAGCTTATTTGCAGAAATAATACTGCTGGTACAGTTGTGGTTCTTTTAATTCGTTATCTTTAATTATAAGTGATTTAAAGTAGTTTAAAGAGTTAGCATGCAATTATTGATAAAATGTCAACATGGAAATTTATCATATATTATGCAACAACTGTTTTTTCATTCCAAAATAATACAAATAATCACAGAATTGCTATGGTTGGGAAAGACCTTTAAGATCATTAAGTCCAACCATTATCTAACTCTACCAGGGCCACTGCTATACCATAACTTTGAGTACCATATCTAGATTGCTTTTAAATACACCAGGGATGGTGATTCAACCATTTCCCTGGGCAGTGTGTTCCAGTCTTTGATAACCCTTTTGATATAGAAGTTTCCCCTAATGTCCAACATAAACCTCGCCTGGCATAACTTGATGCCATTTCCTCTTATCCTGTAAGTTGTGACTGAGACTGAGACAGACACCCACTCCTCGCTACAACCTCCTTTCAGGTAGTTGTAGAGAGCAATAAGGTCTCCCCTCAGCCTCCTTTTCTCCAGAGTAAACAACCCCAGCTTCCTCAACTGGTCCTCATAAGACTTATTCTCAAGATCCTTCACTGGTCCTTCTGGATCCACTCCAGCACCTCAATGTTTTTCTTATATTTCATCACCCAAAACTGAACACAATATTCAAGGTGCCACCTCACCAGTGCCAGGTACAGTGGGACAATCACTTCTCTACTTCTGCTGGCCACACTATTCCTGATGCAGGCCAGGATGTTTGCCTTCTTGGCCACCTGAGCATACTGCTGGCTCATGTTCATCTGACTGCTTATCAACACCCCCAGGTCCGTTTCTGTTGAGCAGCTTTCCAGCCTCTCCTTGCCAAGCCTGTAGCATTTCCTGGGGTTGTTGTAGCCTAAGTGCAGGACCTGGCACTTGGTCTTGTTGGAGCCTATATGATTGCCCTCAGTCCAAGATCCAGCTTGTCCAGGTCCCACTGAAGAGCCTTCCTACCCTCAAGCAGATCAACATTCACACCTAACTTGGTGTTGTCTGCAAACTTACCTTTTAACCTTTCCCTTAAAATGTCTAAATTCAGTACCAGTACTTGTATTAAATAAGGAAAAAGGAAATTATTATGAAGTAGAAAACACAGTGAGGAAATGAAGCTTAATCTTACCTTTGGTAAGGGTTCAAAACTACATTTGTAGTGTACATTTGTGGATTTGAGAATTCTATAAGGAAAATTTGGATTTGGATCTCCAAGTCTTCTACACACAGAGAAGTTATTACATTCTTCCTGGGTTCTTCAAAGTTCCATAAATTTGGAATCACAGAAGGTAGATAGCTTCCTCAGAAGACCTTGTTTCACTCTTACTATATTTCTCCAATCCTATTAATTTATATACCTTTTTTTCTGTAATTCTTCTAGAAAAAAAAAAAAAATCAATAGACTATCAGTATTTAGTTTGCAGGAACATAAATGAGAAACTAATTTAAAACAACTGGGACATGGACAAAATAGTTTCCAATATCTGACTTTCAATTATATTCATGTAAGTACAAAAAATAATGTGCCTGTATTATTTATGTTAATTGCATTGTGAATCATCAAAAAAAAAAAAGAAAAAAACCCAACCAGACCAACTCAAGATACATAGATATGTAATTAATGACTGATATATAAACTGGTTTGTGTCTATCAAATACAACCACTAAGTTCCAAAACTGGCAAGAGCACAAGTCAAACTCATGTGTTTTCAGGCTATCTAGTGCTATATAGTTACTGTACTGCTTATATCGTGTACTTTAGCAATTGAAAATTATTTCCTTTTAACATTGCTAAAATATCTCTTGGCATCCTGATGTATCTCACATTATATGTTATATCAAGCTTTTAATCCTTTCTTTAATGATGAGTAATGTGGAAATATTCACCCTTTCACATCATGAGGCTTTAAGATGGAGAAGAGAGAAAGGAGGGACTAATTCACAGCATCAAAGCTAGTCTCAATAGCTGAGTGATAAAGTGCTTTGACAGAATAGTTCACAAGTCACATTGAAGTAATTTTTCATTGCATGTTTTATGCTTTGTTACCTATCAACAAAAAAATCTATAAATCTTTAAGCCCAATATGATAAATTGCCTTCAGGATATATACTACTATATCACTGTAGCCAAATAAACTTTGAACTGTTAATACATTTCTAGATTAAGTAATACAAGCCTTCAGGAAGTTTGCAGACTGACTAACTTAAAACTAAGCAGAAAAAAAGAATTAAAGCCAATGGTTATGTCTGGAATTCTGACATTATAATGCCAGCAGAATATCCATTCCTTTTTATCATAACTTTCAAGAGTTTTTTGTTTGCTGTTTAGAAAACAAAACCAAGTTGAACCCCACAGCAAAAAACTCATTTCAAGATTAACATAAAAGCAGAGAGATATCATAGAAAGCACCAAATAACAATCACTTCTTCAAAGGCTTTACATGGAAAAAAAAGAGTCAGATGAGATGAGATTATACCACTTAAAACCAGTTATTTTGAATGCTATTCTAGAAATCTAAGGTATCTGAGGAATCCACTCCAGTAAGTGTCCTTAGGGCCCAGTGCTGCAGGAATTGAATTTCAGTCACTGGTTTGTTTCACACAGATCACTGAACAGCAAGAAGGCCATTTGGAAACAAATGATTCTATATTACAGGAACAGTCCCTTGAGCAAACTGAGATTTTGTTAGAATGGAGAGAGAAAAAAACAAGGAGTGAAACAAAATGTTTAAAAGGATATGAAGGACATAGCTTGGATACCCTATAATATTGGAGAATGGTATACCAGGTAAATGAAAAACGACGTCTTAATCTTAGTATCAAACTAGTTAACAACAAATGTACTGTACTCAAAGTGCTAGAGACCATACAGTAACTAGGACAGAACTGGATTTAAATCAAACAATCAAACAAAGAAAAAAAAAAGGCCAAACACCTAAATATACATTTTATATTATGTTTACCATTTTCAGAGATCAGTTAAGGATCATTTGGTATGCCACATATTGTAAATAAATTGAAAAGACCTGCATTCAATTCCTGGCTCAGACTCTAACTTTGTCCCTTATACCATAATTTTCAGGACTAGTATAAAAGCAACTGCATCACCTAGAAATTTACAGATGCAGAGATTTCTCTTGTACCTTATTGTGTGATTGTTATGGTTATTTTGAATGAATGAAGTGACACAAGCCAAAGAAGACGCACATTCTGTAGCCTTCCCTTTGGGATTGCCCATTTTGAGAAATATATTGGAAATAATTTTTCTCCCTTGATTCCTTCTAATGCCAGTTTTCAATCACAGATTTGTCCTTTCAGAATTGATGTGTTTATATTCAAAAAACACTGCTACACCATCCTTTCAAGGAAGTCTATTCTCATCCTGCTTCTCATGTAACACTACCAAGTCATAAGTCTGCACAGGGGTTTTGTATCAGTGATTAATGTAATGAAGAAATCTTGGAATCCAGTTTTAGGTGATTAGTTGAAGTAATCATTGCTTATTGACTAATTAAAATGTTAGATATGTTCCCAAATGAAGGTGATCCATCCTACCTAAAATAACCACCTAAAATCCCTGTAATGTCCAAGGAATGGGAAAGGTGTTTCTAAAAGCAGAGAGTAATTGTTCCTTAGGCATCTCTCTCCATTGTCTACTGGGAACACAGATATGGCAGAATGGTCCTGTGGGCACGTACAAGATGAGTCCTCTTCTGAAGGGGGACGTGAAACAGATCAATATAATAAAGCAGCATAGTGGCAGCACTGACCACCTTTCACATAATAATATAGTTCATTGAAGCATTCCTCCTGAAAGTGGAACATTTAATTCTGTGATGTTTGCAACCTGCCACTGAATCAAAGCCTTTGCTGTAACCAGGTATTATGGAATAATAATAATAAAAAAAACCCCCAAAGAGTAAAACCAGTAATGAAGAGCTCGGTTATTATGTAGTACCTAGGTCAGTTGTTTGGGTGGTCAAAGAGATTTTGCTCTGTATTCAGTGTTCATCTAATATAATTTGTATTCAAGGGACTACTGTTAGGAGCATCAGGTTGCTATTCTGCTAGGTGTCTTCAAAGACTCACAAAGTTAGGGGAAAAACTAGGTTTTCCTGCATGGTGGATCAGCATTTTTACCATGATACTATTTTTCCAAAACACAGTCAACAAAATAAATGTCTGCTTTCCTAAACCTGAAATTCAGTGCTGTTTTCTTCAAGAGGCAGGTGTCCATCTCCTCACAAGCAGGTCTGATCATGACAGGGTGACACAATCAGCTTTTCAGTGAAAAGGGGGAATTAACAGGGTTAGTTAACCTCGAAAAGCAGTCAGACAGGCTAGCTGTTTGACAGAGTGAGCTTTAGGCTGGCATGCCCTGACTGAACTTTCCTTTATCTATACTAAATCAGATATACATCAGGGGACTGGATAGTTTTTAGAATTGGGAGGATTTGGGGACTGGAACGTATTTTGTGAGATAACAGAAAAGCTGCTTTACTCTGTCACCTTCCTTCTCCAGAATAATAGTTGAATACTTCTTATCACTTCTACACGAATATTGGCAATGGAGATACAAAAGCTATGTAAGGCTTCATTTGCTTTGAAAGTTTCACCAGAATTTCATTCTATCTCCTAATTGTGCCTTCATTGGTCATGTGTTGTAATAGCACTTATCACGGCAAACTCATTTGATTTAATGCAGATATGTATAACAGACTTTTCACTTTGATTCCTAATTAAATAGAATCAATTTAATATTATTCACCATTTCAATATAATAACGATACTTTCTGAAAACCTGCTTATAAAAAGCAGCAAAGAAGTAATTTACAGCAAGTAGAAGAAGATAGGGGTACTGACACTATGGCTTTGTTTATAAAATATTTGCCTATGCTGAGCTTTATTAATTCTGAGCTTCTCCACTAACTTGGCTGCAATAGTTCATGCAACTTTTCTGGCTTTTGAAACTGTGAATATAATCAGAAGTTTTAATATTTGTCAATTACTTTCAGATTTTAAAGAAGAAACTACAACATAATTAGGAAGATTTACTCTTACCAACTCTTTCCACTATTACAGTAAGTAAACAGAAGATTTAATTAATTAACTTTTCATTTTGAATTCTATGTATTACATCACTGACATAATTTGTCCTAATTTTCAAATCTTGAAATGTAACTCAAACATTATGAAGGTCTGGAAAAATTAAATCCTAAATATTTTGTTCTTAAAAGTCAAAATAATATTCAACATTGTTAGAAACTGTTGATTCATACACTAGAAACAAGTTTGCTTCAGAAAATGATGTTTAGAAAAGCATGAATGAACATCGCATTAATTTCTTTTGGTCACAGATTGAAATTCAAGTGGGAAATTAGTGTAGCCAAATTTGTATTTTAAATTAAAATGAACTTTATAGATATTTTCCTATTCACTTTCAGAGAAAAAAATTGCCTAATTCTGTACCACAAGTGCAAATCTTTAAATCTTTAAATCACCTTACAGGAAACATTGTTTTAACTGGTAAAACAATGTGTTAATTTGTGACATAATTAAATACATATATTCTCTAAGAGCTCAAAACTGTAAGCATGTTTAATTAAATTTAAATGAAATTTATTTTGCAACTCTAGATATTTTATTAATTAACTAATTTAGAACTAATTTATGTAGTAAGAGAATATAATTAAAATCAAACCTTCATTAAGGAGTTACAGAAAATCTTTAATTTCTAAGGTATCTTAAGGAAGTAACCAAGATTATTTCAAGAATAATCCTAAAAATGACCAGTATGAAACTTACTTACATGGAACTTAACAGTGCACATGTCAAGATAAATCAAATATGAAAAAAAAAAGGATTTAAATATTTTGATAACCCATACCCATAATTTGTGATTTACAGACATATTCCCAAATCTTTATTTTGTAGTTGAGATGCATTTAACTATATGATTGAAAATATCAAATAATAATAATAATAATAATGTGTCCAGTTTCTGAGATTTGCTTTTTTTTTAATTGATAATATTTGAGATGTTTGAGAGTTCTCCCTGTCCCCCACCCTCCCTCAAAGCATTTCCTTTGCACTTATTCCATTATAAACAAATAGAATTCAGAAGAGATTTAATTTCATTAAAATTCCAGGAGCTGGACTGAATACTAAATACAGGATGATTGCATTGATACATGCATGGTAAGGACATGCATGTTTGCAAGAGAGGTATAAGCTATAATACTGCTCTTGTGTGTCTAAAATTAATATCTTTTTGTTACCATTATGAAGGAAGAAAAATTCATTTGGTAAATAAATTGTTTTTTCAAACCATTCTTCAGATGAATGAAACGAAGGTCCCTCAGGTCAGTGAAATTCTACTGTCTCAGTCAAAATAGTCTTAATAAACTGCTTTCCAGCAAAAGGAATAATGCCTTCCAATTGCATGCTAGGTTCCCCTTTATACATGCAGTAGAATTAATCAAACTTGTACAATACTTGCATACTAGATAGGTGCTTCTGTCACTGTTGTTTCATGTTGAAAAGCCTGAAACCTGGCACTAACTCTTTATATGTCTCCATGAGAAAAAAACAATGTTTCTTTTTCTTTTTGTCTTTTCCTGTTTCTTTGTCTTTTGGACTCCTACTGTTTCTGAACAGGTGCCCAGGAAAATTTTGTGCTTTGTACACTTGGCATGCACACTCTGGAGAAACTCCAGCTTGAGCTGTGTCTAGAAATAATAATAGTGAATAGGAAAGGGCAAGGAAGACCTGGAGTGATGACAGACTATTGGCATTACATAAGTAAAGCCACAGCACAAAGCGCAGTACATCATTACTTTATGGACAGGAGTTCAAAATTATACACAAAATCTATCAGTTAGGAAGTGACAGCTGAAGAGGTTATGACAAGTAGAAAATAACAAAATTGTTCAAACCTTTCTGTCTTGTCTGCATTCTGTTCTAGTACTGGATCTTTACTGGCTCTGCCTTATTCAAGGTAGTTTTGGCTAATGAGTTTCTGCTTCCAAAGGATTTTCAGATCTCAAAATGTGAAATAAAAACTGGAGACAGTTGAGACGTACTTAATCCAGAGTCTAAACACCTGAAAAGCTCTTAGTTTGTTCCAATTTATAATATTCCTTAGGTCTTATCTATAACATCAAATACTAAAAAAATAGAAAGGACAGCAAACTGGTTGTCTTGATGTGATATTTTTTGTTTAATTTGCTTCCTTTTCAGTGTTGGTATCAAATTCTCATTTGAAATCAAAATGGACACATTTCAGATTGAATAGATTTATTTTCTCTATTAATACTGTTTGGTACAGGACAAATTATTACTGAAAAACTCTAAAAGACAAAGAGACATCCCTGAGACCATTGCTATATTTAATGGTTTGTGAGTATTTCTATTATACAACCTGGTTTTTATGTGTTTGGTTATTTTTTATTGTGTTGGTTTGATACAAGGAATTGAGGATATCAGCAGTTTTTTAAAGCAGAACCAAAACCACAATAGGTAAGTTGATTGTGGCATTAAAGAATGAGAGAAAATGAAATTATAAAATGATAATTACTAAATCTTTACTCACCAAAAGTACTATTATATTTTCTCACAAAGAACAATGCCAGTGGAGACAACATACACTTGTTCTAAATTCATAGTTACTTGTTATTATAACTAGCATAAACCATTATGAATTCAGAGGAAGTCCAGGAACTAAACACATGTATCCTTTATTGACTTCTACCTATGGTAAGTTAAAATCTGTATGACAGGCCTAGTCTTACAGTCACTTCAATTTTAATTTATTATCTAACAATATTCTTCTCACTAGTATAATTAGATATTTGAATAAAAGTTTGCAAGACTGAGAATTCCATGATAAACAGCTATATTAAGTGTTGTTACTGACTAAACAAGTATGAATGTCCCATAAACCTCATCATCAAAACCCAGAAAAGCCAAGCCTGATGATGTTTATCTGGTAAAAGCAGATTTATTGTGTCCCAAGGTATGAGTTATTTATGTCACTTATGTGTCAAAGTGTATAATTACAAAGGTATTGTTATGGTAAATATTTTAGATGAAATTTCCAAGATTAATATTTTTGTTCCCCCTGTCTGCAGAGACCACATGAGCAAGAACTGAGGGTCATCAGTACTTCAGGATCTTCTCTTCATATTTATTAACACAGTTAAAAAAGAAGATTTTATTATTTTCATTTGAATGTCAATGCTTTGTGCTTTGGGCTGAACTACATGCAATAAATATTTATACCCAGTAAGTGGACCATAAAAAAAAAAAGCCTCAGTAGTTGCATATGAGTGTGAAATAAGAATGTTAAAAAAGAATACAGAAGCACAAGAGTTGTCACAGTTGGAAAAGACCTCTAATATCACTGTGTCCAACTGTTAACACCTCGCCATCCCTCTAGAGCATGGGCTGAAGTGCCTCATCTACACATTTTTTGAATACTACCATGGATAGTGACTCTACCACCTCCCTGGACAGGCTGTTCCAGCACCTGACTTCTCTTTCAGTAAAGAATTTTTTCCTAATACTTAATCTAAACCTCCCCTGGTGCAACTTCAGGCCATTTCCTCCAGTCCTGTCATTATTTACTTGAGAGAAGAGGCCAGCACCCACCTCACTACAAATACTATGATCATGTCCATACCCATATGCAAATGAACTACACAAAAAAAACCCCAAACAGTGAAGCATCATATGCTTAGTTCAATTTGGACACTTGTGTTGAGTGTAGATGCCAAGGGGCTGGTCACAGGCAACTGCAGGGGTGGCCTCTATAAGAAGAGGCCAGGGGCTGCCCTGTACTGGACACAGATGGCTCCAGCCACCTCCAACACACACCCACTGTGGGACACAGTTGAGCCCATCAGTGAAGATGGTGGCATCTCTGGGAAAATGCACTTAACAAAGAACAAAATTCTGTGCATGCAGGGAGGATTGAAGAAAAATGTGAGTGAAACAACCCTGTGAATTCCAAGTTCAGAGAAGAAGGGACAGGAGGTGCTCCAATGTCATCCCAAATTTTATTATTTCAGTCACTAATAAGAAAAAGATTGTATCCTATATAAATTTTTTATCATCCACAAAAAGCTGTTAGCAATGCTAAAACATTAATTTACTATGATGATTCTTCAGCTCTGTTCTGAATGAGTTGATGTCTCAAACACTGTGTGAGGAACACTCTGACCTGAATGAGCTGACATGAGAAGCAGCCTTGTGGTTAGAACAAAGGACAAAATATGCCAGCTAAGGAGGGAGTGAAGTACATCTGAGGATAAGCGGCCTTGTCCCCTTGCCAAGATGTCATATGTGCTTCCTACCAGGTGAAGGATGATAAAATGGAGGGTTTCAGTGACCACTGACTCAACTGATAGAAAGGGTTAATGCTATCCTTCCCCCCCTTATCCATGTGAGGAATGGTGGTAACCACCTCTTTACACTTTCTATGCAAATTAGCACCACTTCTCTACATTTCCCATGCAAATTTAGGGGTACATCAAGCAACAACCCTCTTATCAGGGAATAAAACAGAACTCAAATACACCAGCAGATGCGCACCCACCACTGAAGACCCACAAGGAACAGACCAGGTGAGATGTTGCTGGAACCCTGCATGTTGATCTGGAAGTTTGCCTATTTTCACTCTCTCTCATCTCCCCTCTGTCCTCTTTTTCTCCTCTTTACTTTCTCTTTCCTCTAAGTACATCATATATAGTTTTAGTAGTTTTTAAAGCTCAAGGGTTTAAGAAATATGTTTTTTCTGTTATGAATTTATGGTGTAAATCTTAATTCAACCCAAGCAAATCACCAAACCTCTGTCACTCTTTCCCCCCCCCGCCCCAACCTTAATCTAGCAGGATGCCACAACATTTTACATTTCTGATGTAAATCTATTCTTTTTTTTTTTTTTCCCTTGAACAATAATATTTATTTTAAGACATATTATGGATGGAGAAAGTTTATCCTGTATTTCTACTGTGTGATGTTATAATTTGTTCTCTATTTTGTCATATTTTGAATTTGCACTGTGTTAGTTTTAGGTTATTTTCTCAGTGGGTGTAATACCTTACAGATTTACAGTTACAGTTACATTAACTTTTGAAATTTAAGTGTTATAATCTATTTAATAATTTCAATGCTATCAGTAAGCCAAAATGATTAATTTTCCAACAGAGGTACTGAGAAAAAGTTTTCACAACACTGTTAGGGATTCACTTCCACACCTACTATTGCCTGATAATAGCGCTAATTTAAAATGGGAGTGCTCTGCCAACATTGCCCTTGAAAGCATTTGTAACACTCTTCATCTTCAGACTGTTAACAATGTCCTTTCATGGCTCATTTTATGCAATTTAACATCTTCTCCAGATACCATTGACCCTGGCATCATTTTACATCATCTTAAGCACCTTGTAAGGCTCACTGGCACTGTTTTAGTCTGGCTGATAACTTTACCTAACTTGACCTTAAGATTGTAAACTAATGACTATTTTATTTTTTTTTCCCCCGAGATTGTTTTTGATTGCTTCAGGGAACTATACTGTGTAGTATATTTTTTGTTATATATATTACTACTTTCTCATATTTTTCTTATGGTTAATACTATGCTAAATGAAAACCACTCATTTTCTGAACTTAATTATTTTAACATTCTTAAATTTAATTTTTTTTACTCTACTGTCTTTGAAAATGGAAAATACTATAACAAACTCAACATAATCAGACGTTAATAAATAGCATGCAGTTTTCTATTTAGCAATTTTTCTGTTAGGTTTGCTTCTTTATTTTATATCTGTCATCAGAAGTATGCAATAACCTAAATGGAGACAATATATCCTGTTTGGAACACTGCAGGACATTATTTGATGCTGTCAGTGAGTTATTTACTAAAGGAAAGTATTTTCTTCGAATTCAATGGTTCTCCAAGGATCCACTGAGTTCTGGAACCAGGTGTGTTGCCATTCAGTGATATCTTCCATCAGAGCTCACGTAGTGTAACCTAGTCCATGGATACATACTTAGTCTTCCTGTTACATTAGCTCTTCATATCCTTTCTCAGAAAGTGATTCTGTGAACACATCCCCTGCCAACAACTTCCACCCCACTGATGAAATCAACTCCAAAGTTTAATTAAGATGAAAATAACTTATGTCAAGAACAAACAAGTTCAGTAGTGACAGCTGGCCACTGGATTTGGCTTTGCTTTTGCCTGCAATCGAAGTTGACTTCTTTGATCAAAGAACTCTCAAATACCAGACTTCTTTTTCCTACACATGCATTTGTAGATAATAAACATTTTCCTCCTAGCCTTTTTCTGCACATTTGGTAGACTGACTTAAAACCCATAGAGAATAGCTGGAAGGTTTTTGACAGGTCTGCTAGGCCCCAGACAATGCCACTGACATGTCTGAATGTTAAGTTCACTTCCATAAAACATACTTCATATGCACACATTCCAGCTAATTTGGGGTATCTATATTTATATTAAGTCATAGCTCTTCAGAGAGCTCTTCAGAGAGCTGGGACTGAATTTTACCCTTTACATTTAGTTAATTGATTAGTTACACTGCTACATGCTAGTGCACATCAGACAGTTTCTGTGGAGACAAACCATGAGTAAAGAAGAGAAGATGACAAGTCCCCTGAATCTTTTTCAATATGGAAAAGAATAGGGGAAAAGAAGTTCTAAGCAATAGATCGAAGGAAGACTAGGACAAAGGATGTGACAGATGAAGAGAAAAGTGACTGGAGAGAAATAAGGGGGAAAAAAAAATATATATACATAGATATGGAATAAAAATTTAAAAAGACAAAGTCAAAATGGCCACAACTAGTATTTCTAAAATAAAAGCAAGGATGATTAAAAAGATATAAGAAAGAATAGGGAAAACCAAAATAAAAAAAAAATAATCTCAGAGACAAGAAATGAGGATGTGCATCAACAAAGTGCAAATTCTATGAAAGGTATTGAGGCAAAATAAAATTAAGCCATGCAATTAATAATAATTGTTAATTGCATTACCACCGTAATCAGGACTTTGCAACTAGCTTAAATATTGATAATAAATGGGATTAACTTCTCACATTCATCCAGGACTGTTTTTTTAGAATTTTTGTGCTTGTGTCAGATGGTTTCTCACTCTGCATGTAATTATTTGGCAGCTCAGCTTCCACTTTTTTTGTAATTTTTTTTTTCCCTTCCCATCTCTTGAAACTTCTTATGATTCTTCTTTTGACAGTTAATCTATCTGCCTCTTGGTCCTTCTTGTGAGAGAGCTAATAGGAATGTGGGAGGAAATATAGTAAAAAAACCTCTCTGGTAGGAAAGAAAAAGAGAAAGGAAGACAGTAGAAACAGTAATTACTGGGAATTGTGTATACCATGGCACTAAGCCCATAATTCTTCCATTACTAAAACTTCACAATGAAGAATCATCTCAGGTGTCCCAGCACTGTACTACTGTAAGCACTGTTGAATACGATGGAGGGGCACATAAGTAGTTAAGAGTACAAACCAAACAAGACTGTAACATTTTGGACTATATGCGTATGCTTTTGGAAATGGCAGGAATGAGTGCTTACCCTGTATAAAGAAGCTGTAACACATTGCACATTTATTAAGCCTTATTAGTTTATTACTTCCAGAGATAGCTCAGGTCTAAAAGCCACTGGTATCACTCCACTGTATTCCTAGAATAAGGACTGTGAAGGAGAATGGCAGAAACAGATCCAAACACACCATCAGGTTG
This sequence comes from Ceryle rudis, assembly GCA_033439905.1. Classification (NCBI taxonomy): domain Eukaryota; kingdom Metazoa; phylum Chordata; class Aves; order Coraciiformes; family Cerylidae; genus Ceryle; species Ceryle rudis. The sequence continues at coordinate 62,226 of JAAGNO010001341.1, read as the reverse complement.
AAAGTTGCACAGCTTATTAGCTCTAGTTCAATGTTAGCTCTGATTCTTCATGGTCTCTAGAGCATCAAGTTCTGAGCAAGTTTATTAGATCAGTCACCATACTAGGCAAGAGCTGAGTCTGTGTATTTTTCCAGTGTCCCAGGTAATGAGCCCTTGTGACTCTGTGGAGCTTAGGAGAAACAGTTGAGTCAGTTATGTTGTTCTGCAAGAAGCTCTCTGAGCCCTACAAAGCTGAGACTAAGGCAGAACTAATAAGCCTTGCTAAAATGAAGCTGACTGTATGTATTAGGATGTCTCTACACCTGACTCTACTGTTCTTCTGGTCTGGAAAAGTAATAAAATTGTCTTTTGTATGGTGATGGATGGTTTTATTCTCTGCTTGTAGCTTACTACGTGTTCATCATACAGCATAATTTCTTACAACAGGAATAGCTGGTTGGTAGAGAATAGGGCTGCCTGTTTTGTCCCATGGCAGCTACAACAACATTAGCTGTTTCATGGTTGGTTAGCACCAGTGTTGCTAAGATGTGTCTTCTTCTCTTGTCCTTGTTTGGTCCCTTATCTCTTTCTTTGGACGCTAATGTTTCTGTGACTGCAAGGTAGCTGAATCAGATATGGATGAAAACAAATCTCTCTCTCTCCCCTCCTTTTTTTTTCCTTCTTACACAGCTGTGTTTCAGGTGGGTCAGTTCCTGGATTTCATGACTGTTTAAGTGCTGGTGACAGTGTAAGAGAGGTAGGTAGAGAGGCTTACAGAAACACAAGCTTTGCCTGGCTTAATTATGAAATTGCATTTTTGGCTAACTGCACCCCCTTCTGGTTCAACTGATAGCAATGTATGTTAGGCTTGGGGAACCTCTGGGGGTTCAGGGCAGATGGAAAAGTAATGAATAAGATAGCTGGGAAGAAGACTGCAACAGAAGCAGTGGCCAGCCATTTTGTGAAAGTGCTTGAATTAGGAAATAAACCCAGAGCAAGAAATGTATTCTGAACAATAAAAAGATCCAGTGACCTGGAAAATAATAAGTGGAGTTTAGGCAGCCTTAAAGAAACCATGAAAACTTCTGGACTGAGGAGAGTATTGATAAGAAGAATCCATCTCAAGAAGACATAGAGGGCAGGAGGAATTCTTTTGTTTTCCAACCTGTTGTTTTCTCTCATCTGAAAGATGGGTTGTCTCAATTTTAATGAGTTTCTTTGTAGCCAAAACAGATGCATCTGACAACTATAAATTAAAAATGTACTAATCAGCATGTAATTTAGCTTGTGCTGAGAACAAATACATGCAAGCTAGTACAGCCACGGATGCTACATATTTCATAACATTGTATTGACACAGAGATAAAATCCATAAGCATTTTACAAAAGTATGTGAGCAATGTGACCACAAAAGAGGTAAATTATGAAGTGTATAGTTGCATGTGGAAGGTGTCCAAGTAACCAAAGTTGCCATACAGAAGATGGCATAAACACCAGTGACAGCAAATACTCAGGACATGGTGCCAAAAACCACAAGAAGATTGAGCAGCAAAACTGAAAGCAAGAAAAGCAGTACAGCAAGCACTTGAGATTTTTCTTTTAGGGAGGGAGGGAGAGAAATATAAAACACTAGAGATGACACACTGAAGATGGAAATTAAAAAGACAAGTCTGTTTCAGTTGGAAATTATGTCAATAAAGAGTTCTTAGGTCTGATCACCTTAACTCCTACTACTAAGACCCACCATGGACCACAGCCATATATGTTAACTATATATCAGCTCCATGGTATTACATACTCATGTGTAATTTGGGATAAGATTGATAAAGACTAACAGTTTTGTATATGTAGAGATGTTAATTAATAATAATGTGTAAAAACAAATCAATAATGTGAAGTGCATTGTTAATGAGTAAATTTAGTAAAGTTCTCTTTTAAAATTCAAAATTTGCCTGATTCACAGGATCACAGAATGTAATTTTTTTAATTTAAAACCATTGACCCTCATCCTTTCACTACAGGCCTTTGTCAACAAGCCCTCTCCAGTCTTTTTGTAAACTCCCTTCAGGTACTGGAAGGTGGCTATTACCTCTTACCGGAGCCTTCTCTTCTCCAGGCTGAACAATCCCAGCTCCCTCAGCCTGTCCTCATAGGAGAGGTGTTCCAGCTGCCTGATCATCCTTGTGGCCCTCCTCTGGACCAGCTCCATCAGGTCCATGTCCTTCCTGTGTTGAGGGCTCCAGAGCTGGATGCAGTATTCCAGGTGAGGTCTCACCAGA
>JAAGNO010001341.1:41199-59182 GCA_033439905.1 Ceryle rudis | reverse complement strand
AGTCCTTTTCTGCAGCGCTGCTCTCTATCACCTCCTCCCCCAGCCTGTATTGATAGTGGGAATTGTTCCCACCCAGGTGTAGGACCCTGCACTTGCTCTTGTTGAATCTCATGAGGTTAACCTGAGCCCACCTCTCCAGCTTGTCTAGGTCCTTCTGGATGACATCCTGTCCCTCTGGTGTATTGGCAGCACCAGTCAGCTTGGTGTCACCTGCAAACTTGCTGATGGTGCACTCAATCCCGCTGTCTATATCACTGATAAAAATGTTAAACAATACAGGGCCGAGTATGTACCCCTGAGGGACGCCATTTGTCATTGCTCTCCATCTGGACTTCGAGCCATTGACCACTACCCTCTGGATGCAGCAATCCAGCCAATTTCTTAAGCTTACATAACTTGTAAGATTTAGGCTTCAGCTTTCATACTGAATTTCACTCGATCACGCTGTTTTCTTTTTAACTGAAAATGTTATTGATTCCCAAGTGGCTAATGCCAAATTCAGAAGAAGATTTAAAACTCCACTCGCTGTTGGTCTTGAGCTATTGGATGCTCTGTTGCTTCTGTGTATTGTGTAACTGTTCATAAGTTTTCTTCTGTGTTATTGTATTTGATTAAAATGAGCAGGCAAACAGGATAATTACTCAACAGAACTGTCAGGAAGATGGTGTTTTCTTGTTTTCTACCAAAGACAAAAATTATGTTGGCATTCAACTTGAAAACTTTGTTCTAACCCAGTGTACCATATTACACAGAAGGCTACACCTATGCTGGTAAGTAAAAGAGGGATCGATTACTGGCCTCAAACCAAAAATATACAGACTGAATGAATACTAGGTCCCTATGCAGTATGTGAGTTCCATTCACACTTCACAGCAGTTAGCCCTAGGTCTGTTCTGGGTGTCCAATGGCCTAATGGTATAACTGTTATTTGTCAGTATTTCCTCAATTGCAAGTATTGAAAAAAATGTGAGGACTTTACTGTAACTGGACTTGCAGTGTGAAACAAATATGTGCTCTGCATCCTGAGGGTAGGGTGGCACATAAAAGTATGTAAGAGTGTCTGAGTGGAAATCCTGCTGAGTCAATGTGAGAGGACAGTTTAGGAGCAACCCTGGTGGAATCTTATGCCTACTGCTTGTGGGAGCAGTTCTTGTGGTGAATAATTTCACAAGGTATGTTCTGTTATTGTGTGAGGCAAAAGAGCTGACGTAAACCAGCCCAGGACTGATAGCTGTATGCATGACAGGGGATCTAGTGATCAAACTTACTCCCTGACCCATATTATTAATAGTGCAGACTTTTCTGTGCTTGTAAAACAATTTATTACAGAATTACAGAATCATTGAGGCTGGAAAAGACCTCTGAGATCATCAAGTCCAGCCTATGTCCCAACACCACCGCATTGGCTAGACCATGGCACTAAGTGCCACATCCAGCCTTTCCTTAAACACCTCCAGGGACTGTGACTCCACCACCTTCCTGGGCAGTGCATTCCAATGCAGACTGAAGGCTGTCCTTAGGTTCATTTCTAGTGAACCTGGTTTTATCCCCTTCCCCCCTTGAGCCTAGTTTAAAGCCCTCTTGACGAGCCCTGCCAACTCCTGTGTGAGGATCCTTTTCCCCCTCTGGGACAAATGTATTCCATTTTTAAGTATTAGAGGCTAACTACATGATACTCACAATCATAAATAATTATAGCTTTGCATAATTAACTGCTAGGAACTAGAAATGCTCAAAAGAAGAATAAAAAATGGTGAGATAGAGACCACAGTAATTTTTTAGCTGACATGACTTATTCCAAATAAATAAATGAATAAACCGAAAAAAAACCCCACCAACAAACCAAACCAAAGAAAAACAAACAAACAAACAAACACACACAAAAAAAACCCCCGGGATTTGGGATCATCTAATCCTGCTTTGCTCTATGTCATTTAAACTGAAAACCAACATTTTTGTTTCAGAGTAAGTTATATACATAATTCACTTCTGTTAATGGTTATATAGCTGGAAGTGAAAAATCATGAAAATTAACCTAAAAAGTTTTTTTAGATTTTTTGTTCCCAGTCTTATTCAATGTTTCAATCAAAATGCAAAGTTCACCTGTAGTCTTTGTTTTTTTTACTATATTCAAATAAATTTGGCTAAAAGTTATGACAGACCATAGGTTCCATTCAAAACAGAAAGTTGTCACCAAGTCAGTGACTCAATGGTTCGCTTTCTACACCTCAAAAATATAATATAGAATCTAAATGTTGCTGCCTATGTGCCTTAGTCAGTGCATGAGGAAGTTTTTATGTCTCAGACTTCTCCACATGAAATTAGATAGATTAGAGGTAGCCAAGAAGAAATGCTAAGCCTTCAGGCTTCTTTGAAAACCTACCCCTCCAGAGATGTTAGGCATTTAAGTTATTTGGGACAATCTACATTGAATCTCTTTATTATGATGAACACTTATAACCATTTTTGCATTTTTCTCTCCACTTTCAAAAAAGGCAATACATACCTCTATTCTTTTCATTCTCTAGTATCAAAGTGAGCATGAAGAGCAAGGTCTGGTTAAATTACTCATTTCTCTTGTGTATTGGAAAAAGGATAATTCAAGGTTATGCCTTTAGCCTCCCTGTTTAGGCTGAGATGAACATCAAGAACAGACTGAGGACTATCTACACTTCTCATTTTGCAGATGAGCATGAAAAATTGATCAGACCACGAAATGAGAACACAACAAATAGCAAATATCCTGTGCACAACCTTGTAGGTAAGGATTTCACCTGAGAAACAGGTGTTCTTATATTTGCTCTAATAAGTTTTCTTTTTTTATTATTTTTAATTTAGTACCAATATAAGAAGAAATGCAATTTGTCTGTCATTGAGATGAAAAGAAAAAAAAACTTGAAGCGAAAATCACATGTAATATTTAGTTTTGTAATGCCTTTGAAAAATTTTGCTCCTGTTTTGTCTCATGGAAAAACAGAGATGATGTACTAGGTCAGGGAAAAACATAAAAGCTACACTTGCATGACTGTAGACAACATTCTAGCATGCAATTTTTGCAAAGGAAGTGAAAAGTTCTGTCGGGATTTTATCTGGGATACTTTTTTTTTTGAGGTGATACAATAAAAAAATTAATCTAGGAGAAAGGGGCCCAAACACATTAATTTTCAAGCACTTTCAGCCCGGAGAGGTTAGAGGAAGAATTGTAAACAGAGTAGGACCAAGTAAATGCACTGTGTCCCATCAATGCCTGCCATAAAGAGCACAAAGTAGCAATGTGATTTTCTTTTTATAATTAATCCTGTTCAATGCAAATAGGCAAATATTTACAACTCTTTGGTAGAGGCACAAGCAGGTATGCAGAAAGCAATTGCAATGCAAAGCCATTTAAATATGTAAATGAACACTTGCATATTTCTTGCATATTGTTTACAGTTTTATTTTGTAAAGTTGTACTGAGAAACAACACTCAGTCCTGCCTGAGCTGTGTGCCAAATATTACAGAAGGTTCCTGTAACTAAGAACTATTTAGAAGATATAAAATTTTGGAAAAATACAACTGGAATACATCCGAGAACTGTAGATAGAAAAAAATATAACAACATAACTGGTTTTAAGAGTTAAAAAAGAGTTACTGCCAATGGTTAGGTCTAGGTCAGCCACTAGACAAAGGATAAATGCTCTCTATTAACCTCTTCTCCCTTCCCAAAGGGGAAGAAAAAGGAAACAAGGGAGACAGATTTAAGGATTGGAAAATAAAACAGCTTTAATGAAAATTAAAAGAATAGCAACAAAATGTAATATATACAAATATATACAAAACCAGTATCAAACCCAACCCTTCTGATAGCAATTATGTCACCATTACCACTAATGCTCTGGGTAGACACTGGGGAAATCCCAGACTGAACTCAGCAGCAGATGGGAACCAGATTCAGGAGCCATATTCTGGAACTGGATTCAGCATCTCTCCCCAACAAGTGTGGTGGTTTACTTAATGGAAAACCAATGTGGTACATGAGATTTAGCAATAACCTTGATCTTCATAGGACCTGCAAGTATAAGCAACAGCCCTTGTGCACACCAGTTGTTGGTAGTAACTATGGACACTGAGTGTTATCACTACTAGAAGCAGATACTATCTGCAAAAATATGCTGTGAACTTCATAAAGTGCAGTTCCTTCAAAGAAACTTTAACTGAAAAGTAAAATGACTGAACAGAATTAGTTTTGTTCTAACTCAAGCCAGGACATATACATATGGAATACCTGTGAAGGTTAGATTTTTTGCATCTATGATTTGAGTTTTCCTTATATTAGGACAGAAACTAACTATGATGAGGAATGATCCTTACTGTATAAATTGTAAAACGACTTCCCCTCCCCCAGGATTTATAAGCTATTCTATTTCCTCCAAATCTTAAAATATTCCTTTATGTAACGTTCCAGCTATTTTGCAGCTGTTGAAAAGAACTGATTGGACCAGTTATGTTTCATATGCAAGATGAGTCTAATTTATGTCCTGTCCATTGATACACATGTTTAGGGAAGGAGGTCCTCAAATTGGGTTAGAAAGCTTAAGAATTTTCCAGAGTATTTCAGAGTATTATTTAATCATTTATAAATAATGAAGATTTGCAGTAATATTAATGATGCTGAAAGTAGCTGTTACATCAAAGCATAAGGAATTCATTGAGACAAAAAGGGCTCTACCTGATTAATTATTTTCCACTAATAATTCACACTGGCTATTCTGTAGCTTGACGTTTGAATAGACACTTATTATTCCATCTGCCTCAGTATACCAGGAGTAAGGAATATGGAAACTGCTGGCATTTTAACAAGGTGAAATGATATATGTAGGCTTGAATGTAAATAACAAACATATTCATTACATTTACTAACACTTTCACTGAAAAGATAAGAAACAATTATAGTATTTTTTCCTTTATGTTTTCACACTAAAGTTTTATTTTTCATTGATTTCTCAATCTGATTATAAGCGATCTTGCATTGCTTGCAACATAATTATTTCAATTCTTTTATCAATTCATATATCTCTGTGGTGATTTCAGATATTTATTAATGGCTGATATAACAGAAAACACTGACTGTTCTTAATTTTCTCTTTAAACAAGAGTATATGACCTTAACTAGGATATTATTGTGTGCATTACAGTAATTAAATAAAGACTTTTTTCAGAACAGACTTTTCTATTGGAATATCATGTAAAGATGAATTGGTAAATGAAACCAAATCACCTGAGAACTGAAGTCTTTACCTTGAAGGCAGCCTAAAACATTGTCACAGAATGTTAACAGGAAGTAATGATTGTTTTCAAAATTCCTACAACACAGCAATACTCAGTCAGAGTTCAGTCATCTGTGCTACTAGTCCTTGAAAGAAAAACTCTCTTACTGTCAAGTGATGTAAGAATTCGTGATTTGAGCTGCAGTTAGAACCATATTCATTTAAAGTCAAATGAAGTACTTCCCTGTGAAAAAAAATAAGATAAAGCACTAGGATATAGAGTTTTGATTTTATAAAAATTTTGTGTTATATTAGCATTTGAACGAATAAATACTGGTACTTCAAACACAAGAAAAATCTCATACGCAATGCAGTATTTATGTGCATTCTTACCTTGTAGTAGTTGAGAAGTCCTATTGAATTCAACAGGACTATTCAAGTTTCTATTGCTCAAAGCTGGTTGCTTTCATCTATAAGCTCAAGAACATAAAATTAGGATGATGATAAGACTAAAATTCAACCTATTAGTGATGTTATTGGAGGTAGAAGCAGATGATTAGAAAAATATTGTCATCAGCAGATGTACAGCCTGATCCTGCACATCATATATCTTTCCAACTTGTGAAAGTTTGTTTTCAAACCTCCTCAGAGGTTTCTTGTTTTCCTGAGCAACATTTTGTCCACTGTTTATAATAGCCACTTGTATTTTTCTTTCATGAATTTGTTTACTTATTCCTTATTTGATCTCATATATGCTTTTACAGTTTACAATATTCTGCAACTGTGAGTTCTACATAAATTACACACTGTGTGCTGCTTCAGTGGGAATCACTGAAGAAAGGATCACTGTGGAAACTCAGAAATAGTATCTATCAGTATTCTCCTGAGAAGAATTGTCTTTCTGATCCTAGCAACATTTGGCCACACTGTAAATTCAGTCAGGCTGAATTTCATTCAGTAAATCCTTTTCAATATAATAGCTGAAAGTAATCTGAACTGCTAATAGCAGTGAGATATGTTTTTTCTTTTCATCATTCTACACATTTTGAGCAGATTTTTGTGAGAGTTTAGACATATCAAGATACAGCAAGTCAGCTAGTGGGATTTCTGAGGCTTGACTTATATGCACAACGTTTCTAAATACCTAGAAAGTTTCTATTTACTTAAATATTTTAAAATCTACCCAGGTTTGGAAGCATGTGTCAAAGGACTATGAATTGAATAGTATGAAGAGGGTGGATAAAAGATAAATTGTCTTTTCCAGGACAAGATCTAGAGAACTATTGAAGGATAGTGTCCATCCATAACCTGTGGAACATTGTCAGTGAGTACTGCAGATTCAAGATTACAAGATTTAAGAAGCCTGGTCAAGTATTCAAGGACTAATCAAACATAGATTACTGTAAAGAAGCTTTAACCATCCTAAAACAATCCTCAATCCTTGGATAACATTTGAGAGCTGAGAACAATCTGAGACTGGCAGTGCACTGGGAACCTAATCACATGTTTGTCTAGTTCATAGAAGTCCATGAGGGGGTCACTTCTGGAGATAGGTTGTTTGTCTGATCCAGTATGAACATGCATATATGAATGCAATTACAGTCCTAACCAGATGTTACATAAAAAAAAAAAAAAAAAAAAAAAAAAAAAAAAAGGCATGAGTCTTAAAGAGAAAGATATGCATACTTATCCATAAAAATAGTCTGAAGTTTAAGGAGGACAGACATTATCTCTTGCCAGCAGGCAAACGCATGGGTGCAACTGCTCTTTGTGTCATGAGGTGGAAGGACACCTTCTGTTTTCTCCTGAGGGACCACCAGAAGGAAACGTCAGGGAGAGCAGATACCCGCAAGGACAGAAGCAAGGCCCTGGTCAAAGGAGGCATACCTGCTGAGGGTGCTACACTTATCCCAGCAGGGACCACAGGCCACCAGTGACATGACCAGGTCCCCAGGCCTCAGCCTTCCTGAGAAAGCTGAAATGGTCAACAGAAAATGCCCCAGAGAAACACTGGATGGGGTAGCATAACACTGGGGGGAAAAAACGGTAGAATCTAACAAGGATTTTCTCTTTAACAGATACAAGAGGATGATTGATGGGCCTTTCTGTAAACAGGTAATGTAGACTTTTAGACTGTTAAAAAAATTAACTGGGTTAGCAATACATTCCCAAATCATATGTGTGGTGAGTTTCTGTCTGCACTGAGCATTGCAAGACTTGTGGATCTGCCCCAAACCTGGTACCACAGGGCCCATGCCAAAGTGTTTACAGGGACTAGAGCATCACACCAGAGTAGATCCCTGACATTAATAATGAAGGAAAAAAAGTGTCATAGAGATGGTCTGAAGAAAAGTCCTGGATCTCACAGTGTTTAATAACTTAAGTTTATGCATTAATCCAGCAGACAGTCTTTTCATTTCCATCTAGCCTTACACTTCCAAGCCAATCTATTCCACTTGTGACTGAGTCATAGCATGATTATGGGTACAATGTAAGAACTTTGGTGACAACAATAAAGCAGGTGGTCTGCCAGTTTAAGTTATATGTGCTAATTTTGCAGGCCTATGTGACAACAACAGCCAAGTTTTTCATCAAAATACTTATGTAAAGCAAAGAAAGTCGAAGAGCTAGCACAATTGCTTTAGGAATCAAGTTGTGGGGTGTTTGCTTGTTTGTCTGTTTCTTTTACTAGTGCCTCATGAATTATGAAAGTGGTTTACTTTTGAAAATACCTCAAATTCTTCAAGTTTGGTTAAGGGGAATGTTAGTGGTACCTTGGTCAGAAGAGGTCTGTGCTTTGCAAAACGTCTCTCTCACCTATGACGCAGTTCTGCGTCTGTATTGAATTGACTACAATGAAATCTCAGAGGAAAGACATGAAGAGATTGACCATTTTAGCTAAGAGCAGAGTGGCTTATTCCTCTGGTGCCTCCATTCCACCATGAGAGGATCACATTGCTCACAAATCTAGAGCAGCTGTAGCTTTAGCACTGCTAAGGCATTTATCTCTCACTGCCACCAGGCTTTTATAATTTTGTCCTAATTGAGATAGGATGATAGTTACTCCTTTATCTGTAAGATACTTCCTCATCTTGTGAAGTCATGTGTTCCCTTTCCCTATTGCTAATGATTTCATCTTGAAGGCCTGACAGTCTTTTTCTATTTTTTTTTTTTTTCCACTGTGCCTTCATTCTCCTTCAAGAGGTCTTGCTTTCTGCCTGATGTTGTCTGAATGCTTATGGGTTATCTACTTTCTACAGCAAACTCTCCATTTATGTTAAGAAAAGAGGCATTTTTGGTACTGTCATGGTTTAGGGTCAGGGTGGCCCCTTAGACCTATAACAGATGCTCTCTGTTAACACCCCTGCCTCCCCAAAGGGGAAGAGAAAGGGAATAAGGGAGAAAGACTTTGCGCTTAGAAAAGGAAACTAGAACAGATTTAATGAAAATAATAATAATGGAATATATACAAATATATACAAAACCAGTATCGAACCCAGCCCCCCTGATGCTAATTACATCACCATCACCACTGATGCTGTGGAGCAGACAGCAGGGGAGTCCCAGGCTGGGCCCCACAGCACATGGGAGCTGTGTTCAGGAGCTGGATTCTGGTACCAGATTCAGGAACACACCGTTTGGGATCGAAGGCAGAACGGGCAGAGACCTCCTTGGATGCTCTGAGGAAGGAACCAAAAGAGGACCTGAGCCAAGCCAAGCAAAGCTGTCAAAGTGGTCCAAGAGGGGAGAAGAGCCAGAGTCCCTGCAGATCTCTCAGCTTTATACCAAACATGACGTATATGGGATGGAATACCTTGTTGGTCAGTTTAGGGTCACCTGTCCTGTCCACTCCTCCCTGCAAGTGTGGCCTCTCACTTTCCTGTACCCCCCAGCATGGTACACAAGATCCATCAGTGGCCTTGGTCTGCACACCAATCCTTGGTAGTAACTCTAAGCATGGGCTGTTATCACTGCCAGCAGCAGACACTGCCTGTGAAACCAGGCTGCTGACTTCAGACGGTGCAGTTGGTTAGAAGAACTGAGCTGAAAAGTAAAATCACCTAACAGAATTAGTTCTGTTTTCACTCAAACCAGGACAAAAAAAAAAAACCAAAAAACCAACACACAAAAAAAACAATTTATCATATTTTGGAGTCTGTGATTCCCAAAAATATGCTGTAGTAAAGCACATAATGCTAGCAAAAAGTACTGATGATCTGTTTCTAATTTTGGTTTCCTAAGAAAAAGGTTATGGTAATGCAAATTTTTAAAAAAGGTCAGATACATGCTTTCAGTCAGTGAATGACAGAACTCAGCTGATACAGTTCTGTTGAAATACAAGGACTTTTTTTATTTATGTGACCCAAGGACCTCAGCTTAACAAGTATTTCAGACCATATTGTCTTTTTAATTCCTCTTGTCAATTCAGAGTAATGTCAGAATATATGGCTACACAGTGAAGTACGGTAGAAAAATTTCTCAGCTAGTGAAAAGCTATTAATGGCATTGTACAATAATGTCTGGATCAACTCCTACCTGAAACTGATATACTTATCATTATTGTGCATAAGAAATTGTGCTGTACTCTTCTAAGCTTTCCCTTAAGATTAGATTTTCAGACTTCAACATGTTGCTGTTGAAATGTAGCTACAGTGTTTACAGGACTAAGTTACCACTTACATTAGGTATTGTGGAATCATTGTAAATGTCTTTGCACCCAATTGTACAGTTGTGTTTAAAGTGTGCATAACTTGAACTTTGGTGCTATTTTTATATACTTTCATATAATGAAGAGTATCATGACTGCCTAACAGCTAATGAAATATTCTTGGTTGACAAATAATTTTAGAACATCTAAAAAAGATCAAGCTCCTATGCCAGATGGTAAAATCTATGTCATATAATGCTCTATTTAACTGTGGGTTATATTGCAGCTTTGAATAACATGGCATGTGGGAGGCTGGAAGAAAAGCATCATCCAGAAACACGAAAATAGGTATTATTGGGAAGTGGTATGGGAAGAACTATTGAATATTTCTCAAAACATAAAGTTTAAAACTGTCAGTTATATGTAATAAGTTGACAGTGTCATTAGAATTCTTTAGTTATGTCTTAAGGGAAATTTTGGCAGTATATCAGGGAGTGAAGAAATAGTGAATGAATATGCAAATTTTTGAAAATTCTTTCTTAGCTGCTATACAGCAAACAAACTTCCCTGTGCCTGCCAGGATTTAAAAAAGAAATATTTTGGAGAGCTGATCTGCGGACATTGATGACATAGTCCAGAGTAATTATAGGGTGTTACAAAGTAGCAGAGTATATTTGTGCAGTTTGTGGATTTCAGATTCTATAGTTGCAGTGGATATCAAACAGACTGTTAGAGCAAACTAGAGTTGACAGATCCTACATTCTAAGATCTTCAAAATGGTGTAGGCTTCTCATCTGTTTTTCTAGGCTCCATACTTTGAAATATTAAGGGGTAGAAGGGAGCTCAAACTTTTTTAAAAAATCAAATAAAATTGTAAGAATTTTCCAATGTGTTCTAGTAATTCATCAGTGTGGAAGTATAAAAAACATAGTTTGTAATTCTGAGGGAAGATATATAAAGAAAATATAACTTTGTTCATGATTACAGTGTTTGTAGCTCCATATGAAATTTACGAAATATTTTTGCCTATTTTTAAATAATGGAGGTGAGTTGATGCTTTAATGCAGATCCATGGAATACCATAGTATGTACATGTACTAGTCATATTTTATGACAATACAACTCTTTTTATGCATCAGACAGGAATGATATTGCAGCTTAACACTATTTGAAATGCCCTTTAACAAGCTGTAATCAGAATACATAGTTCTAACAGGCATCATCATTTAGCACTATTATAGTTAACACTTTTAGTGGGTGTATCTGTAAGTTATTAAGCTTGGAATGGTGTTATTTCTAGAAAGCTTTTCTGTTACCTAAAAGCTTCCAAGTGAAAAAGCAATTTAAGAGAGTAGAAGAAAGAAGTTTTACTATCTGGTTCAAGTCAATTTTTGAGATTTGTTTTATTGGTAACTGAATATTCATGTTGCCTGAGTTCCCTGGAGGAGTAGCTTACTGTGGTATTTGGTTCTCTCTTTTCAGGAGTAGACATGTAAATATAGGAAGGTAACCTTAGAACTAAACATAGTAGTAAAAAATGTTGTAATAAAGACTTACTTTTGGTTTGAAATAGTTTGTACATTCAAATGTATACTGAAATGGCTGAAGAAATAAATGAGTCAATGTTATTGTAAATGCAATTAACATCACCAGTAATAAAATTTATAAATTAACTGCATTCTTATGTTTTCTCTAACCAAATGACCAAAAAATTAATTTTTTATGACATTAAAAAATAATAATATTTATCAAGCAAAATGTTTTATTTCTGGCTGCAGCTGGTGGAGAGTCTGTGCAGGAGCAGGCTTCTGGCAGGAACAGTGACCCTGAGGGGAACTCCTGCTGGAGTGGTCGGTTGCTGAAGGATGATACCCTGTGGAAAGTATCCATGCCAGAGCATTTCTTGAAGGACTGAAGCTTGTGTGAAAGATTCAGTTGAAGTGGTTCATGAAGGACTGTATCCCATGGGAGGGACCTCATGCTGGAGCAGGGGAAAAGTGTGGGAGGATCATCAGAGGCAGTGCATTATCCACTAACTGCAAATTCCATTCCCCATTCCTCATTCCACTGTGTGGCTCAGGGGGAGGTGGCAGAGAAATCAGGAATGAAATTGAACCTGGGAAGAAGGGAGGGATGGGAGGAAGCTGTTTTAAGATTTGTTCTTATTTCTCTTTATCCTACTCTGATTTGTTTGGCAATAAATTAATTTCCCCAAATTGAGTCTGTTTTGATCATGATGGTAACTGATGAGTGATCTCTGTCTTATTTTGACCCACAGGCCTTCTGTCATATTTTATCTCCACTGTCCATTTGAGGAGGGGGAGTGATAGAGCAGCTTGGCGGTCACCTGGCATCCAGCCACAGAACCCCATATATTGTTACTCAATTTTCAAATAGAAGAAGAGGATGATTTTGTCAGGAAAAAAAATATATATATTAGCTGCAAATTGCTTATTCAAATTTAATTATCAGATGAAACTGGAATAAATAATGTAGTAAAGATCTCATAAATTTTAAGCTGCCTTGAAGCTGTGGACACTTAACATTTTCCTGTTTTAAAATGTCTATGTTTAATTAATAAGCATATCATACATATATGCTATAAATTATTGGCTTCCTTTTATTTAGCACTGTGCTCAGTAATGCAAATGTGAAAGATTGCCATTCCTAAGTCAAAATAAACTGAAAGTGATGATCCTGAGAAACACACTGTAAATGGAAACAGGACAGAAAAACTAATAGTTCATGATTTTTCTAGAAATAGTCCATAAGAATTTTAAGACTTTTTGTAAGCTCTGAAGTTTTTACTACCATGAGTTGTATACTGCTGCAGTTGTAAGCTAGTTTTGCAAATATATAAAACTTACAGTTGAAAGGGCAATAAAACCAAGCATCTTTGCCCCACAGGGCACATTGTCTAAATTTGGGTTGTTTTGCAGGCATTTCTAATTAGCTGACACATTCAGCATAGAACTTAGTAGAAGATATCTTTGTTAATGAACTAGGAAAAAAACCAAAAACCAAACAAACCAAAACCCAACCCCCCCCCAAAAAAACAAAACCAAAAAAAACCCCAAACCCCACAACCAAACAAAAAACAGATAAAAAGATGGATCTGCACCTGGAAGAAGGTTTAAAGCTGATAGATTTACATTAAGAATTCACAAGAAATTATAAATGCAATTAGTTTTCAGGTTCTTTATCCTTATGTAATCTATCTAAGTCCAGAGCCTTAGGTCATGACTTTTGAGACTTACTCTCCACTTTGCATTTTACCTTTTTTGCATTGATTGTGATATGTCAAAGCTTAATTTCTATTTCACAGCTATGATTGAGCAGATAAATATTTTTGTGCAATGGCTGGTTAAGCATAAACCATTTCTGACACATATACTGCTCATGTTAATTTAAAATGGAATTCTTGCAAAAAGCTTCCCATAAGAATTTATTGTCTCTAAAAATTTTTACTAGGGACATTTTGACATTAGAGTATTTTCAGAAAACAAACCTGTAGAAGAGGAAGAGAAAAATCATGTTTTTACTGGTTTGGTTTGGTTTTTTTAAAGGAAGTTTTCTTTCCCTATTTAATTTTCATATGAACAATAGTGTAAGAGTTTTCTGGTCATGGATGCCTTTGGACATTGCAGAGAAACTTCTTATCAATTTCCTTTTAATATACTAGACAGAATGACTTCTATTTATCAACAAAAATCTTCTGTCCCATTCTTCCTCCATTTTGTCCTATCTGAAAATGGCAATTCCAGAATATTTTTTCCATGCTGTCTCATTGGTGATGTATATATATATAATGATAAAAATGACACTCTCACTGCTTTAAAATAAGTATGACATTTAGTCATATGGCTATGACATTGCCCTAGCAATTCATGTTCAATTGCATAGCTAATCAGGGTTTTTGAGAATACACACTCTAACAGCTTACAAAAGTTGTTCCTAATATATTGCTTTGTACCTCATCTTCTAGAATTAAATTTATTTGAAAGCTATGTCTGTTCAAATTCATTCAGTCTGACTTACCTGTTCTCTTTCCTCGTTATCTTTTTATCAGTCTTTTAGCATCAGAAAGTTCTTTGTTACTATATTTTCTTCCTGGAAAATACTGAAAAGGTATTTACTGCTCTGGAACCCAGGGAAATCACTCACTGATGATGGTTTCTCACTGATGACTGGAATATAGCAGTCATTTCTCAAATCTGTTTGACATAATAAATACTGCATTTTATTTTGAGAGATTTTTAAAATAAGTTTAATAAGTTTTCTAGCAATCTTTATTAATGACTTAAAAAAGTGTTACCTATGTTTACGTGAGCAGCTTTCTATGTTTTGGAAGAAGCAGTATCAAGGGAAACTCAAAAAACATACATACTAAAATTTGAGATGAGAGAAAAATCATTGGAAAGGGGTGCGGGGTAAGACAAAATAGACTAATAACTGGAGGTATAGACTGGATATAGGATAGAATAATAACTGGCAGGTAGGCTGGATCTGAAAAAAACTATGAAAGCTAAGTTAATATCTTTTTATGGTCAGAATAGAGGAAAAGGTCAACTACTGTCTAGGGAGAAGACATTGGCACAGTGTCAAGTAAATATATCATGGTGAATATCACATTGTATATTTTGGAACATATTACAGTTACCCTCTAGAAAATGTTTTCAAGATTCCTGCTGTGGAAACTAGGGTCCGGAAGAACCCTGCAAGGATGTGTGTCCTTTCCTTTTTTAGAATCAGTATCTGTATGGGACAAATGTGAAGGACTAAATAACACCCCTATTTCTGATGGTACAGATGTTTATTTCTACAACCTAGAAAAAGAGAAGAGTATATGAATTTTCCCAAATGCATAGGGCAAAGAAGAACAAGTAAACTACTAGAAAGAATAGAAATAATTTTTATCCAAATGCTTTTAAAAACTTAGGAGTCTCCAAACATTAATAGTTTAATTATCATTAATTTTACATAGAATACATTACATAATTTTTGAGGAGGCTTCAGCTTTGATTCTAGAAATACCTTGAAAGGCCTTAGCTGCAATGTATCCCAAAGAATTCTGAAGAGATAAAGCGACAACAGAGGCAAATTTAGATCAGTAGGAACATAAAAAGTAATAACAAGATGCAGACACTTGAAAAATTAAACAATATGTTAGTGGGGAAGATCAATACAGAAATGAAAATAAATAGAAGCTATTCTAAATCACAAAGACGAATGAATGCTACTTTGAAAAACATTTTATGTCAAGTAGTTATGGGTTTTTCAAGTATATATTCAGTAAACAAAATATGTGATATTTTCCCTATTCTAAATGTCAAGTATATGTTTAGAGGGAGAAGACAAAGAATGTGCAAAACATGATATAGAATTCATTGTCTCCTGCCCTTTCTTCAGCCTCAGCTAGCAGTTCCTGAAGGAATATTATAAGATGTCTCCTGATTCACTGTTGAGAAATGGAATTTGTTTTTTAAATGTGAAACAGAGCATGCTCATAGAAGTTTGTTGATGATAATTTAAGAAACATTGCAAATGGCAGTGAAATAGCAATACAATTAAAAGAAATGTAGAAGATTAGAAATGAATGCAATATAAGATTTGTCCAGAAAACAAGACATTAAGACATAATTACCTGTTCTAAAACACTGATACTCAGTATGAAAATAAGAATGAAAAACTTAGAAGAAATATAAAAATCTTCAATGTCTGCACAAATAACGTACATATTTATATTATGATAAGGACAGCCTGCTTTTAACCTTGTATAAAGGGATAGAATCACAGAATGATTGAGGTTGGAAGGGATCTCTGGAGGTCATCTGCTTCAACCCCCTTCTCAAGCAATCTCAGCCTTTCTTCATGAGAGATGTTCCAGCCCCTTAGTCATCCTGGTGGCATTTCACTGGACTATTCCTAACACAGAACTAAAATTGTCTCCACAAGATGAAATAATCTTTTTGGACATTAGGACTACTTTCCAGAATGACACTGACAATTTAGAAAGAGTTCAGAGTACAAGAAAACAATCACTAGCAGGAAAGTAGAAACAATGACTTCTGAGGAATTAACTTTAAGAAAAGAGTAACATTTCATAACAACTACAAATATTCATGAGACTAAACTCCAAAGACAAAGTAGAGTTATTTAGGGTGATAAATGAAAGTTAACTAGGAACAATGGACTGAAATAAAGGGCAGCAAAAATTAGAGTGAGGAGTATAAAATTTCCTGACAGAGAAATCTTAACCTCTGGGCTAACTTTCTAAGGCAGTTACAGAGACTGGTTTCCTCAGGACTAATATTACTGCTCTGAACAAAATGCTATTAGATCTTGCAGGGATCAGTGGTACATTAGCACTGCCATGCAGTAGGTGATTTAGTAGATCTTTTATCATTCTTTCATTATTGTGATTTTCATACCTTACTCTGTTTACAGTAACATGTTTTCCAAAATAAAATACTCTTCAGTATTAGGCATGATTTGTCATGGATAAAGGATATAAAAAAAATGCTACAGTGAATATCCAGATATATGCATCCTGTTATAATTTAAACAATAAAAGGCCATACCAATAATTTGCTTTGATAAAGCTACTAGTTGCCAGAAGCAGCCAGTGCATTGCCATACAAAGAACAGGAAATTCTATTTCACCTCTGAACTGGTAAGGCAGTATAGTGTTCAACAGAAAGCAAATTATGTTATCAGTACAATCCACAGTACCTAGTTTCCTACAGATTCCTGTTCTTTCTTCTTGAAAAACAAATGTATTAGAAACAACATAACTTCAGGCCCCTCCATTTACAACAGTCCCTCTTCCATGTCTATAATTATTCTCTTGGCTTTTTTAACTTTGTCTTATCAATGTCTATAATTACTTCCTGCCTACTCCTGCAGTCTACCTTTATGACATCTGGTCCAGTGGACCCATAATCACATTCCTCAGGGTCCTAGCTTGTCTTCTCATCCTACCCACTCAACCTTTGCTAACAATAAACCTCCCTTCCAAGTCCACCATTTTACCTCCCAGTGTGTCACACTCCCTAACTAGATCTTTTTTCTTTTGAATGGACAAAAAGCTGTAGAGTGTAGATATTATTATATTGAGTGCTTTTTAACAAAAAGAATTTGTGGTGACACTTTATTATCATAGCAAACTGCCACTGGTGAAGGTAGCTATAGTTACTTATATAAACAACTGCTGGAATAGTAGGCTTGAGAGAAGTTTTTTTTAGGTACTGTAACTGCAAAAAGATAGTTTTTTCTTGTTTAAAAATAAATGTCCAACTCAGAATAATTTCTGTCAAAAAATGTCAGCTGTTGTCTTTTAAAACAGTCTCTTCCTTTTGCAAGTCTTTCCTCCGTATGTTTTTACATGTGAATAATATATAATATTTCTTATGACAAACCAGAATGTGTATTTCCTAATTATACTGGATCTTCTGAGAAGATGTAAGTCGAAAGTAATTATTATCCGTCAATGTAAGTACCCTGAAGTTTTTATGTTCTTCTCCAGCACTATTCTTCTCACTATCACCTTATCAAAAGATGCACAAATTTTTCATATACAGTTTACTAGTTTACCTACAGATTCCCTGAAGAAATACATGAAAAATAAAATGGAGTAAAGGAAAGGACAAAATGCCTTACTCATAAGATACTGGTGGTTCTTATCCTAAGAAGTTTATAATGAAGAAGCCATGAGAAGGAAAGAAATCTTTGCAGTGGCTAGAGACTGTCCTCCTTATCTCTATGAAAGGCATCTGAGTTTCTCGTATTGAAAGGTATACTGTTTAGGACCCATGTTTTCTTACTATTCTTTTTGGCAAATACACTTCCTCTAAGGATGTGCTTTTAGTAAGTTAATTCTTGTATTACTCACAGGAAGTTCAGTTATTTCCACTAGGACTGGAGATAACTCTTTGTCTCACTCGAATCTTTTTCAACTTTTTTGTACTGTGTGTCTGCCATACTGCAAGCAGTGCCACATAATTAATACTACAGACTTCCTTCCTTCCTTCCTTCCTTCCTTCCTTCCTTCCTTCCTTCCTTCCTTCCTTCCTTCCTTCCTTCCTTCCT
>JAAGNO010001341.1:19012-36548 GCA_033439905.1 Ceryle rudis | reverse complement strand
ATAAATTTTATTCACTTTTTTATAAATATTCAGAGCATTAGAATAGCTGTTATGTTATCCAGTAGTGTCAAATATTCTACCTGATAAAGCCTTTTTCCTTCTGGCATAAAGAAAAAAAAGAAATAAAGCCAAATCCATAATCTTAATTTCTGCTGTCCACTCAGCTATGATGTGAGCGATGTACAGCTGAAAGACAGAAATGATCTTCAAGAAATTATCTAATCCAAGGCCATGCATTAATGCTGCATCACTACAGCCATTGTCAGAGACAATGGACAGGCTGGATTGATGAGTTGAGGCCAATCATCCGGGTTTCAACAAGGCCAAGTGCTGAGTCCTGCACTTGGGCCACAACAACCCCAGGAAATTCTACAGGAAAGCTGCTCTGCAGAAAGGGACCTAGGAGTGTTGGTCAACAGCCAGCTGAACTTGAGTCAGCAGTGTGCTCAGATGGCCAAGAAGGCCAACAACATCCTGGCCTGAATCAGTAACAGTGTGGCCAGAAGTAGTAGAGAAGTGATTTTCCCACTGACTCAGCACTGGTAAAGCCGCACCTTGAGTATCGTGTTCAGTTTTGGGTGCTGCACTATAAGAAAGACATTGAGGTGCTGGAGCAGGTCCAGAGGACAACAAAGCTGGTGAAGGGTCTAGTGTACAAGTCTTATGAGGAGCAGCTGAGGGAGCTGTGATTGTTTAGTCTGGAGAAAAGGAGGCTGAGTGGAGACCTTATTGCTCTCTACAACTATCTGAAAGGAGGTTGTGAAGTGGCTGTTGGTTTCTTCTCACAAGTCACACCTAACAGGACAAGAGGAAATGTCATCAAGTTCCACCAGGGCAGGTTTAGATTGGAGATTAAGAAAAACTTCTGTGCTAAAAGGGTTATCAAAGACTGGAACAGACCACTCAAGGAAGTGGTTGAATCACCATCCCTGGATGTATTTAAAAGCTGTCTAGATACGGTGCTCAAGCATAAGGTGTAGTAGTGGCCCTGGTAGAGATAGATAATGGTTGGACTTAATGATCTTAAAGGTCTTTTCCAACCATAATGATTCTGTGATTCTATGATTTTACTAATCTGTCCCTTAAAAATCTCTTGTAAAGAAGACTGAGATTAGCTCTACCAGTACTTCTGTACCCTTTCCATCCTATAGTTTTCTATAAGCCTTCGCTGCTGTCATCAGAACACACGTGTTGTCAGACTCTACTCTGAAAAAGTATCACTGAACTCCTCATGCTCTAACATCTGATTTAAACCGCTATGAGAACGGGAATGAGATTTTCAGCCAGAATAATAGAGTTCATATCCAGAGAGCATCATGAGGGATTCACCTGCTTAAGCACATAATGTGTAGTGTCATTATTGATGCTTTCATTGTTTCTGAGGCACCTGCAGATGTTTGAAAGATTGTCCTGGTTTGAGTTAGAACTGTTCAGTGTTTTTACTTTTCAGCTCAGCCTCTTCTAACTAACTACACTTTCTGAAGTTAACAGTAGATTTTCTCAGACAGTGTCTGCTTCTAGCAGTGATAATACTCCATGGTTACAGTTGCTACCAAGACTGGGTTTGCAGAAAGGCTCTTGCTTATACTTGCTCCTGTGTAGAACAAGGTAACTGCTAAAACTTGTGCACCATGTTGGGGGGTGCAGAAAGTAAAAGGCTGCTCCTGTGGGTAGGAGCAGACAGGACAGCTAAACCTAAAATGACCAATGAAGTATTCTATATGTGTCATATTCAGTATAAAGCTGAGGGATCACAGGGGTCAAACTCTCTTCTTCAATGACTGTCATCCAAGGATTCTCTCTGTTCTGCCTTCAATCCCAATCCACATGTTCCTGAATCCAGTTCCAGAATCCAGCTCCTGAATCTGGTTCCCATCTGCTGCTAAGTCCAGTCTGGGACCTCCCCAGTGGCTGCTCCCCAACAACAGTGCTAGTAGTGACCTTAAGGCCATCAGAGGAGTTTGTTTCAACACTGAATTTGTACATATTTGTATATTTTTCATTTTTGATTTCTATTTTCCTTAGAACTATTTTAATTCTCTTCTCCAATCCATAAGTCTCTCTCCCTTATTCATTTCCCCCTCCCGCCTTGTGGAGGTAGAAGGGTTAATAGAGAGTGTCTGTCATTTGTCTAGTGGCCTTGATAAAGATAAAACACAGAACTTAAGGAAGACTTTTGTCTTTCTTGGTGGCAGCTGTAGACCAGACAGGATGTAATAAGCTACAGATAATATGTCAGAAATAAACTTTTAGAGTACTGAGTCCTGCCTACAATATCTAAAATATATCTACTTATGAGACTAGAAATCCAGCTTAATGGATTCTTGAGAGGTGTCTACTTCATCATGAGACTAGACTACACGGACTGTATTGGTGATTTATCTCTATATTGATAAGTGTAATGAAAATATTTAAATTTCAGAGAAAGAAATCCCACACCATTTATCAAAATACCCGTCCCTTATGCACATGCCAGTGAGCATGTGCAAGTTACCCGGGTTTTGAGATTACTGTCTGAGATTTCACTCTAGTGTAAATGACAGATCTCAAAGCAGGATTATCAGGCTAAAGAGTTTAATTTTCATGTTATTAAAGGAGTCTCTACTATATGAGTGCCTTATGGAAGTCAAAGCTAGTTATATCTCATATATTAGTAGCAATTAAAAATTATTATAGGTAATGTTTCTAGTTATTCAGCTGGACCAATAAAGGCCAATATCCACAACCATGCTTGGCTTGTGAAAGACTGTGAATGGATGTCGGTTTTCTGAGAGAATTGCCAATATATAATCAGTAGAAAGTGCAACTATTCCAATCTGAAAACAGCAAAGTGCTTAGTTTTTACACGCCTTTAGATGTAAGAGATTTGAGTTTAAATGGTTGCCAGAAATCACATGAATTTAAAATATCACAGGTGAAAATAGTATCCTTAAGGCCCAATCTGTTGCTCCTATTGAATAGCTGTTATAAAACCCAAAAGTTACATTAAGGACAATAACTTTTTTTTTTTTTGTCCTGACGACAATAACTGTTACATGACTGTTCATAAGAGTCAATAGTCCACCAATTCTCTCCATCTCTTCTAAGCAAATGTAATTGTTGCCAGGTAGAAGTTATACCTAATGTAATAAGCAAGTGCTTATTTGGTGTCTTCTACAATAAGACAAAAATCCTACAGAAGTTCTTTTGAAACTGACTGGAAAGAGTATTAAAGAAAATCCTCATCTTTCTGTAAAGAATTTGTAGTTTAATAGAATTAGTTGCCATTATATTACATTGAAGTGTGTATATAACTGTGCTAAAAAAACCCCCTTGCATTTGAAAAGAAACGTGTAATTTATGTAGAACTGTTTATGCTTGACTGATAAGATAATGACAGGATTGATAAAAATGATAGGAGACACACCCTTTAATTTAAAAATGACTGTGAATCTCAGACCTTATTGAAGAAAAAGGTCTTTATGTTTGATTCCAATACAGAGCAATTTTTAAGCCTAGTAACATCAGTTTTGCTCTGGTACACAATATGAAAACTCATAAACCGCTCTATTAAACTGCCTTTTGTGTGCTTTTATTAACATGGTTATCCAAAGTGTGAAGTAGCACTGTTGACTTAACTGTGGACATACAACTCTCCTTTGACCTGAATGAGTGGCTAGAGGTGTAGATGAAACTGAGACCTGACTGTGTCTTACTATACTTGACAATTAATATTTACTTGTCTTATCTATATACAAAGCAATTAAAATTTCATGAACCTATAAAATTTCAATAACCTGCAGAGATAAAAAAGATGTCAGGTCTTTAGTGCTAACAGCTCCCTGAGCTGAATGATGAAATCATTCTCAGATAGGTTTGATATTATATGCATATATGCAGTTCTCTTCTATGATACAAGTTAATCTTGGATAACTATGTAGTACATGCTTTTCATATTTAAAAACATCACAAGGCTCGTTAGCTTCACACAGTTCAGTTCAAGTATTTTAGAACATTTTCATAACGTTTTAAAATCTTTTTAAAGATTTGGGTTTTCTACATCTTTCAAATGAATAACTTGATTGAATATTGTATTACTTATTTTTGTTCTAGGAGTAAAAAAAAAAAAAAAAAAAAAAAAAATTTTCTTCCACTGCAGATTGTATGGGCATTGTATTCATGACAAAGAAAATCTTCAAATCTCTAGCTCAGCTTGACCAACAAATTGACTGAGATTTTTTACAGTTATATTTACAGGCATCTGAGAAGCAAAATAATGAACAAAAATCAGTTTTACAAAATTTCTATGACAAATGTCAGTACTTATTATCTATTATTATTGATATGCCAAATATATATCCTGTATAAGTATCTTTATTTAAAACTTGGGTTTTTTTAGTTGTCTTCCATTTTTCTCTTTATAAATCCATTGAAACTTGTCATAACTCTAATACAGGAATTAAGGAGATTTCTGTTATGTTTTAAATATTTGAAAAAAAAAAATTAGAAAACCTTCTTAGCTATTGAATCTAAAAGAGTGTTTCTTGGTAGTATCATAAAGAATTTTGTTGATAAATTGGCCAGGGCCAAAAGTAGACAGGCTTGGCATTGATGGGGATCGTGCAGTATCACTGCATTTCCCATCATGTGGAATGAAGTGTATTACATCCTTCCAAGAAGAACTAGCAGTAGAAAGAGAACTTTACAGCACTGTCCATAATTTCCACTCTGTGCCAGTAACTATACCTCTGCTACGTGTATATTACTACACATTCATCTTGCATATGTATTATGCATATGTAAAATTATGACAAACAATTTAAAAATACAAAACTATTGGATTGCCACTGTATATTGACTGACTTGCATTTTTAATACAAAGAGTCTGTAGTAATTTTGACATGTTACTTGCCTTTTTTATTCTTATATATAACTATTTCTGCTTATACTTCACTTTGAAACTATATGTAATTTAATCACCACAAAAGGTACCCACATAATACAGCGGAAGAAAGTAGCAAAGTGGAAGACAGTTAAAAACTTCTTGAAGAGTAAATTAACTAGCAATAAAAAATTTTTGTTGAACCAGCAATTTTTTTCAAATCAGAAACATTATTTTAAAGTGCAAGTACCATAGTCACAATTTATAAAATTCAGTAAAGAAAAAAATTTCTGACAATATGTATCTTAAATAAACCTATCTAATGTCCAGACTAGAGCTGTTTAAAAAAAAGGTTTTACTCTTTTTTTTTTTTTTTAATTCACTTAAGTGGGACCAAGCACGTTGTTGAGGAACATGAGAAAATTTCTGAAAGCAAATTTCCTGGTTTTATAAGAAATCATGGTGGGTTTGGTGTAGTGATAGAAACCCAGATTGTTCTGTACTTAGAGGTATTAAAAAATAAGTAAGGCAGGTAGCTTCAGACAGAGATGGGGTGGCAAAAATAGGGTGAAAAGTATCTATAAAGAGTAAATATGCACAAAATCTCTATAACTAGAGCTACATCTCTGCTGCACAGAAGGATGAGAACAAAGTTCTAGAAGCAGAGATAGGGTAGAGAGGGAAGACTGCTTCTTGTTTTTTTATCCCTGATGCTAGGTCAAATACTGAGTGTTACGCTACTTCCCAGTCTGACTGAAACTTCTTTATGTGGTACTAATTAATTTAACAAGTGTTTCAGCTTGATCTCTCAAGTCATGGAGGTCTGGACAAAATGATAAATCAAAATATGCCCACTAAAATGTGTGTGGAAGACATCAGAATGAAAAGGGCAAAACTTCTGAAAGGAAGGAACATCTTTTCACTTATTTCCAGCCTAAACTTACTTCCTGCAGACTTTGAACAGAAGAGATTGTCTCAGAAATAGGCTTCATCAAGAGGTTTTATTAGGTTGCTGTAGATTAGGGAAACTGTATTTAATTCAAAAGCTGTTCACAGTTTCCATCTTCTCTGTGAGATAACTCTTCTGTCTGGTCTTCCTTATTTGAACATATACACTAGGGAAATATATTTTTCTGTATAACATCAGTGTGATTTTAAATGTTTATATATTCATAGATATCCATTGTGCTACCAGTTTAGACTCACATTTTGCATTTCCCCTTTTGGGAATATTAAAATTTTATTATGCTTCCTGGCTCACAGTCACAATGATGTTTGATAAAAAAATACTGAAAGAGACCCTACACTTGCTCTTGTTGAATTTCATAAGGTTTATCTCAGCCGAACTCTCCAGCCTGTCTGGATCTTTCTGAGTGGCAGCACAGCCTTCTGGTGTGTCAGCCACTTCTCCAGTTTTGTGTCATCAGCACACTTGCTGAAGGTACACTCCATTCCTTCGTCCGGGTCACTGATGAATATATTAAACAGGACTGGACCCAGTATTGACACCTGGGGAACACCACTTGTTATGGGACACCAACTAGACTCTGTGCCACTAATCACAACCCTCTGAGCTCTGTCTTCCAGACAATTTTCAATTCATCCCACTGTCCATTCATCTCACCCACACTTCTTAAGCTTGCCTATGAAATGTTGTGGGTGACAGTGTTGAAAGCCTTGCTGATGTCAAGGAGGACAACATCCACTGCTCTCTCCTCATTTATCCATCCAGTCATGCCAACATAAAAGGCTATGAGATTAGTCAGATATGACTTCCCCTTAGTAAATCCATGCTGACTACTTCTAATAACCTTTTTCTCCACATGCTTTGAGATTATGCCCAGAACAAACTGTTCCATCATCTTTCTAGGGATGGAGGTGAGTCTGAGTGGCCTGTTGTTTCCTAGGTCTTCCTTCTTGCCCTTTTTGAAGACTGGACAAAGCCACTCACAGTGGCTTTCCTCCAGTCCTCAGGTACCTCACTTGTTCTCCACCTGTCAAAAATGATGGGGAGTGGCCCAGCAATGACTTCTGCCAGCTCCCTCAGCACTTGCAGGTGCATCCCATCAGGACTCATGGACTTGTGGATATCCAGTTTACTTCATTGTTCTCTAACTTGATTCTCCTCAACCAAGGGAAAGTCTTTCTTCCTCCAGACTTTCTCTGTTACCTAGAATGTAGTGTTTAATAAAGGAGTTCACATTCCTACAAAGGATACATTTGTCTTTGTTCATGGATATATTTTAAAGAGATGAAGTTCTTTTTCCATAATAAAATATATAGGTTTGACTTGTTTTATGATTTTCTGTGTACAATGTACATTTGCTGAATTCAGTGCAGCACTTGTGTAACACTGGAGCAACAAAATGAAGGATCATAGTATTTTTAATTTCTGACTGCCAAGTTACCTTCCATCCTTCAGCCAAATTTAGATGGTTTGTCAGCTGAATCTGCATTTTTAGTTGCAGTGGCATATGTAATGAGAGCTATTATTGCCTCAAATATGACAGACATCAGCTCTCAATCCTCTAGTGTGCTTATTGTATACTGAATATGAATTAAGTAAAGCAAATGGAAAGGACACTGCTAAGTCTTCTGGCTTGAACATTTCAGTCTAGAAGATCAGTTCTTGCCTGATATGCAACATCAAGCATATGGTCCAGGCATTTCTCTACAGGTTTTCTTGACACTATTAGAAATATATAGTAGGTACGTTCTTTTATACAAAGCTAGGACATCTGTTATGCTGCTCTACATTGTATACTTCTAAACCAACAAATCCAAAAGGAGCACTGTGATGAGGTCATATGATACTCTAAAATAATTCGTAATTAATGAATTTGAACTGTGGGGTATGAATAAGGGCAAAAATCACCTCATCCTCATCCTATAGGACATCTGTGCTGCATGGATGTGGTTTTTCTTAGCATGTGCAATTTCATGTAGGAAGAAGGGTTCTGAAAAGAAATATCATGGTAGATTAAAACATATTTTTTCTTTTAGTGTTCTTTCAGTAGTCATAGGAAAGTTCTGTATTTATTGTTTCTCCTAATTTATTTATTTTTTAAATAGAAAATGAGAATATATTCTGTCTTTAATAAAATGACAAAATAAGCTAATAAGTTAAGGAAATCTCAAAACAAATTTCATTTAAAATGTCACTTCAGATGAAATGAGTATAGGATGGTGCTATACTTCTGGGACAGAGGAATTTTACTAAAGAAAAATATTTTAACAAAAATAACATAATCTGTTACATAATGTGTCTGTATCAATGTACTCACTCAGAAGTACATGTATATGCGAAGTACTGAACAAGAAAGAAAACAAGGGGAAATATTTAATACACTTTTTAGTAACAAAGTCACAATTATCTTGATAATCTGGGAGAATTTTGCCCATGGTTCCTCTCAGATTCTTTTACATCTTTTTCTTCTGTGGATAAAGATCTTCTGCTTAGAATGAGAAAAAGTAGAAAACTGTCAGATTGACAGCTTGTCCTGGTTTGAGCTAGAACAGAACCAATTCCCCATTCAGTGATTTGACTTTTCAGCTCAGTCTCTTCTAACTGCACTTTCTGAAGTTAGCAGCATATTTTCACAAGTAATGTCTGCTCCTAGCAGTGATAATGCTTGATGTTTAGAGTTACTGACAAGGATTGGTGTGCAGAAAAACTTTATATCATACTTGTTCCTGCAGAAACCAAGATCATCTTGTGTGCCATATTGGAGTGCCATACATGAAAGGGTTGCAAGTAAGTAAAATGGTTGCACTTGAAGAGAAGAGCAGACAGAACAGGTGACCCAAAACCTGATCAACAAAGTACTTTCTTCCATGTACATCATATTCAGGACAAAGCTGAGGGATCACAAGGGTCAGGGTCTCTTCTCCAATGGCTGGCATCTGAGGAGGACTCTCCATTTTTTGCCTTAGATCCCAGTTCATGAGTTCCTGAATCCAGTTTCTGCATCCCATTCCCAACTGCCACTGAATCCAGCCTGGAATCTGGGGGATTTAGCTTTTGTCATATATCTGTATAGATTTCATTATTTTCTTATTAACGTTATAGTTTCTTTTTAATGTTACTGTTTCATTAAAACTGTTGTTTGGTTGGTTGTTTTTCTTTTTCCAGCCCATAAGTCTCTCTCTCTTATTCTCTTTCCCTTCCCCTTCTGCATAATAGAGAGAATCTTTCATTTGTTTATTGGACAGCCCAGCTTCAACCCATGTCACAGCTCCCTGACACAGATTTCTAGAAGTTGCATAATGCCTTAAATAATAATAAAAAAAAAAACCCTCACAAAATCTCCAGTTTACTGATTTTCACCATTGCAAATTGAGCAATATGAATGCACAAAATTGAGTGCTGATGGTACTAGTCATTAATATTTTTCCTGTTAAGAGGCTTTTTCCAGGAGTAGAGTTTCTTCAGCATCTTTTTATATGTAGAATAGATGCAATAGACAGTATATTTATGCAACAGAAATGAAACCCCATAACCCTATATGACTCTTCTAATTAATTGTTCATACAATTTTGTCTGCTCCACAGCAATTCCGAGCAAAGATTTATACTTATTCCTGCATACTTTCTTAGTCTATTGCATTTTAATTAGTTGCAGTACCTTGAGCACAGACTAAAAGTGAAATCCTCAAGTGGATTATTTCAATCTACAATTTAAAAATATTTCATTACAGTGAAAGGGCATTTATCACATGACCAGAGTCACTTGAAATGGAGCACAATGTTTTGTCTTATCCCCTGGGTTTGAAAATTTATAAATGATTTAACATTTTCTCTTGGCAAAAGTTCTCAAAAACCTCTCCTTTGTTTAGACTTTAAATTCCATTGTGGCTTGTGTTAATCAATATATGACATGGTTTCGGTGGAATGAAAAGCTAATAGACATGAGGGCAAGATTCAGTTGGAAAAAAGAACAGTAGCAAAATATATATCATCACAAGAGTGGTGGATAGTTATGAAGTAGTTTTCAGTATGAAAAGAAAAAAGATCTCCCAGTAACAACTTCTTAGGTGCCCTTGAAGTCTGCTGACTCATTTAAAATAACATTCTATACACACTCTCGGTTATGTATATTCTCCATTATTCTAAATCAAGTAGTTTGGTAGATCATGGAGTTCCAATTACTTTTTTTTTTTCCTTCTCTCTCTTTTTTTTTTTTTTTCCCCTAATAGTTTCACCTTATTCCATTAGAAAATGAAAAAAAGAATATTTCTGGAATACAGCCATTAACAAGGTAACCAGACTTATCTTGAAAAGCAAACAGAAACTGTCGATAATTATCAGTTTTGAAAAAAGACACTATATTCACAAAGAGGCAGGAAATAATTTCAGAACTGATTAAAAAACCAAATAAATCTAAGCTTCTTCACATAGTTCACGTAGACTTTGCACTGTGTCTCAAGATCTTTGTATTCTTCAGTTTGGATTCTTGCTATAACTTGTCCCTAGAAAAATCCCATTTTCAACTCTTGGTATAAAAGGAAAATCACTGATAATTTAAAGCTGGGAGAAAGAAATATTCTTAAGTCTCCCTTTAGGGAGTAGAAGAATATGTGCCAAAATATCATGGCACTGAGTCTCAGAGACAGTGGAATCCTACAGTTGTGATGGTATTGCTAAATAAAGGAGGGCTGGGGTCTAGTCCTTGGTCCAAACCTAAAGGACAACAAGAAGTTTTACACCCATACTGCTTTAGTAAATTTTTACTGGACTTTCTTGTGGCATATTTTTTTTAAGAGAGCTCTTCAGGAGAGTCCAAAATGATCCTGACAGTGAGCTGACACTTAAATACTATGTGTAAGGGATTCAGTGCAGGCATCCAAAGAAGCCATCCCTCTGGTTAATTTTGGGCATGACCTAGAAAAGAAAAATAGTTATAATAGGATTGCTACTGGATTGTGCTTGGTACAAAAATATAATTCAGACAGGAGCAGAGTCAAGACTTGTATTTCTAACTGGGAGTGTTATTAGCTGCCATTTGATATAAGAAAGCTTGGAATATTAAGTTTTATAGAAAAAAACCCCATCTTTTTCCAGTTGTATTTTTCAAAAACTTTTTAATTTATGGAGATGAACATTGGAACAAGTCCCTAAGAGTGTGATTGTTGAGCTCACCCAGTATTCAGCATTAATATTTGATGCCAAGTCGCTTCTTAAACTAATCTTTTAAATGAATGTGACTTCTATCAAGACAATATATTCTCTTACATTTGAAGTTATAGTTTGGGAGTGACATTCCTAAACCAAAACATAAAAATATTAGAATTGACAGTTAAAAATTATTAAAATTCTTTCACATTTTACTGACATTGAATTCCTACTAAACATACCAGTATCTTACAACTGGCTAACCCACGTATCATTTTAATTTATGCATTGTATGGATTCACAGAACAGTGTTTGTATATAACTCTGGTAGGTATCACACAAAATGACAGGTTGATGAGTCTGATAGGATTATGTTTAATTTTCACCAAATATTACTTCCTTTGTTGTGATAAATAGCAGATCGAAAAACAATATATTTCACTTTCAAAGTGTCTCTTGTTGCTTTGAAATAATTATAAAAAGAATTCAATAATGTAAGTATTCTGAACCATTCAGATGATTTCATATTGATATTGTTTCCCTCAAGAAGTGGAAACTATTTTCTAAATGGGTTCATGTTTTAAAAAAGAACAGATTTTCTATATAAAGTGATATCTAACTCCATATGCCATAGAATGTGAGGTGATTAAAGTCACTTATTCACTGCTGGCACTTCAGAAAGAGGAGAAGCTTGCATAGGAATTCTTGAGTAAATCGTAAAATATATTTCAGTAAAAGTTTGCTGAAAATATGAAAAATATTTTTTCCCAGTTAACTGAATTTTTCTTGTATGGGAAATTTTGGATGTATACCTAATGATGTAAATACATTACAAGGACAGAAATTGTATTTCCTATAAGATTAGTACAAATAACACATCTAAACTATTTAGCATTCTACCCTTTCACTATTACAATATTCCAACCATTTTCAGAAATCATCATAGAAAACCAGAAAGAAAATATAGGGCACAGAAAATACAGAATAGCCCATATGTGAAATACCATTGTGTCAAAGAGGGGAAGCTATGGCACGTGGGGTTTCTTCTAAGACACATGGTTTGTGTGTTAGACACTTTTAAGTGTCCTTTCAGACTAACCTGTCCTTTCTGATTTCTGCCCCTAAAAGAATGCTCATAAATCCCATAAGCACTTATTCTTTAACAGGTTTCTTTAATGTCAATAAAATATCTGAGACTTTGATGGCAATTAATCACAGTCTTCCGAGTCTGCAGCCTGGCGTTTTCTGTTATCAGGACTTAAGTAGTGATTGCTAGAAGCCATCCTGTAGAATGGCCTCTTTTGTGTCACATCTATCTTGGACAGAATTTTATTTTGAGGCATCCATAAAGACACTTTGGAAGAAAATACCCTGCTGTAAATGCTATCAACTAGGCTAATAGCAGTAGTAGATTATCATACTGTATTTTTTTTTCCATGGGTGTATAAGAATTTATGCAAATGACAATAAATGCATTATGCTATAGTAATCTCAGACATAGTGTGACTAAAGCATTTGACACATGAAAGAGAATGGAAGGATGAAATATCTCAGTGCAACTCCTTCAAGACTAAACATTTCCTATAAAATTTCAAACTATTTTTTTTTCCTTAATTAAAAAAAACCCCACAAATGGAAATGAAGTTCATTGTTCAATAGATGTTTTTCTGAAACTTTAAATTTTGTGTAATCTTGATATTTTGACTTCTTATTTAAATTCCGGAGGAAAAATTTATCTTGGAATACAGAAAAAGCATCACTGACTCAAGCTCTTTTATGGTGCTCATCACAATGATTTACAAGCATACTGAGATGGCAGTCCAAACATTTGAAACAGCATGGTCTAGTGTAAATGAATAATAACAAAAGTTGGATGGATAGCTATGTAAAACAGAGCCTGTCACTGTTCTCTAACCCTGGGACAAAGTCTGAACATCTTCATGGTTTCCTCCAGGAAATATGTGATGACACTAAGTCATAAGCACCGTTCTGTGTGTGTGTTAGTTGGAAGTGTGTGAAGCAAGGGGAAGCTGTGAATTAACCCAGTGACTGTCAAAGTAGTGTTAGAGGACTGCAGAAGGTGGAGGGATTGTAAACTGAGACAGTCTTGTCCATGCTGTCTTTTGAGAGAAGTAGTTGTCAGGTTGTCTGAAATGAGTCAGGAACTGTGCTGTTTATACAGAATCCACCTATACTAGTAAATAAAACAGACCAGAGACAGTCCTCTGACCTTAAAAATAAGTTGTAGGGTACAGCTTGTGTTTGTGCTGATCAAACAGAATTGCTATGACCAAACTATCTATTGAGAATAATCTCTGTTACATGTGTTTATTTTCTTTCTTGAGAAAGACCACAAGGTAGGACAGGCTAAACCAGGATTTATCTAAAAACTGGACAGTGCTAAGAATTTAACAATATGAATATTACATACAAGTGCTAAAAACAGTGGTCTGTCCCTGGCTAGTTTACAAATATAACCATAGAAACCAGGGGTAAACTTTAATGGTCAGATGATTAACCTGCTCTGAGTTGAGCTGAAGCTTATAAGAGCATCCACATATACACAATAGTAAGCACTAAACCCTTCAACACAATTTCAATCACATACTTTCATGTCAATCTACAGTGAGGCCAGACTGATCCTTGTCAGTGTGGGCTTTAGACAGGCTGGCATACACAGGGACGTCAGGTGGATCTACTTTAGCTAAGTATACAGTGAGATAGAATGCATCTAGGCTTCTGTAAATCTTCTTAGTCTATTTCAGGGCAAATCAAATGTGTGAGTTTTCAGAGGTAATTTAAACTGTCCATTTTTGATCTGGCCATTAGCAGTATCAGATGGACTCAGTCACTGTAGCTGGAAGTCACCTAAAACAAATGTGGATAGCAAAAACTAAGCTAGGCATTTTAAACTTTTTGTAGACAGTAGAGATCAATAGTCACTTTGGGCTGACTTCAACTGTCTAAGCATATACATCTTGGGCCATTTTAGAGCTTTAGGATGCTTATGTTCGTAGAGTTGGCCTATGTCAAAAGAAGTCCTCTACAGGCTGCAACCTTTAGAATTAGCAGATGGTGCTGAGATGTAACAATTAGCATATCTCAAATGGCATTTGATACCTAAGGTTAGGCAACTGAATGTGACCTTCTGGCACAAAATCAATACGATCTATTTAGATTAGGATGATACATTAGCCATTAGGTTAAAACCCATATTAGAATGTTATGTGTTTGTAATGACTTGCTCAGCTGTACCTCTTTGGTCAGATGAATCCCAAGTTTCATAAGTGATGTGATAAATGACTGCTGTGTGGTAGTCAGGGAATGCCTACCCTAACTTTCTAAATTGTCTTTGTAGACTATCTTTGAGTAAAAATGATTAGATTTTCATAGACATCTGTGGTAATTTTTCTTTATTTTTATTTTATACAGGAGCTACAGGGAATGGTTCCATTATTTCTGAGTATCTGGCAAAAGCTAATTTTAGTGACTCCATTGCATCTATGTTTTGGACTCTCGTCTGGTAGCTAAGTAAAAATCAAATCAAATCTTACAATTGCTGAAAGGATTGATTAATGAAAAAAGTTGCATACAACTTATGAATACTGTTCCTTTATCACCGTAAACTGATTTCAGAGGGATTTTTCTTGAATAAAGTTGTCAGGCAAGGGATATCTTGCCATCCTGTAGTTTTTATGCTGTTGTGATATCTTATGATATATTATTATGAGTCACAATGTAGCATATTCTTAGTAGACAAATGAAAAATAATCACACCAAAATTTTTTTACAACACAATATTCTTGTTTCTTTTCCCATTCTCCCTATTTTATTCAGAGTACAGAGTACTTTCAGATTCAGAGTACTTTGAAATATATCTATATTTTTTTCAATTAAATTTTCCAACAGAAGATTGCAAGATTGCAAATAATAGCCTGTCATTTTTTTCATTATCATGTGCATATGCTTTAACTTCTCTGTAGTTATTTAACTTGAGGGTCATTTTATTTGAATCTGAGTGAGAGTAAAAGGCTAGCTCCTCCTGCCAAGAAACAAATTAGCTTTTTACATTGTTTAATAACTGCATCCAGTTCCAAATGTCACCAAATAGCTGTTAGACAGCAAGCCCCTTGAACAAAAACTCCACAGTGTGTAACAGACTTGATTAGATCTACTCTTTTCTGAAAGGACCATTATTCTTAGTAGGCATATTTCATTACTGTTAATCTGAGTCTAAATCTATGCATCCATAACCTAATAACTCCATCTGAATTCTCTAATGTTATTTAGCTAGTCTTAGGATTCTCCTAATGTTTGTGGGTTGCCTTGAAAGATTTTTGAGCTGAAGAACTGTACTTGTGATCAGTTCTCTGATGCTGTTCCTTAAAACTAAGATCAATTGCACCTAGGAAGGAGAAGGTTTTACTATTTTAACACCTAATTTATCTTTCTCTTCAGCTGAAACAGAGCAGTGTTCTCAGCAGTTTCCAAGCAAACACATAACTTTCAATTACTGCTTAGTATTGGTTTCTGTGCCTGGGTTACTGAGTGCCTTTTTCTTTAGTCAGTTTTTGCCATTTGCAGAGAGTAACATAGGTGTATTACTATAAGAACGTAATTGGATATGCATTGTTTGTCTACCTAGCTCAATAAACAGTACTAGTTTTGCTAGTTTTATTGGAACCTTGATTTAAATATATTTCCTGACTTATTAAAGAGCAAATGTAGAAAAACACTTGCAGCTGATTCTATTGAGCAAACCGATCTACATCCTTGTACTTTACACCTCCTTAAGGCACTCCTATTAGTAATTAAAAGGTTATACATTGTCATAAACCAGAAAGTTTGCTTTAAAAAGTAAAATTCACTAAATTTTGCTCACATTAAAATTTTGATACATTAATTTAGTACCATATAAAAATATATCTTCTATGTAATAATTTCCTTGTGAAATACTCATTAAGGGATGAGAAAGATAGACTTCAGCATTGAGAGGTCATCTAATAGCTATTCTTAAATAGCAGAGTTTGCACAGTATATGTTTTTCAGAAGGCATCCATGTACATGTCAAGATTCATGTGGCTGTTGCTATAGTACAGACTTTCCTTCTTTGCATTGCCTTCAGCCTCAAAACAGTTCAAATTCAACATGTTAGTTGATGACTTGCTGTGAAAGCAAATGGAATTGTAATTTTCACCTCTCTGGAAACCTTTAACTGACTTAGTAGTTCACTGACCAAATAGGCCTTATACACCAGCATGCACTGAGAGGTGAAATCTGAATATTTATTTAGATCAGGAGAAAATTGATTTATATTAACAGATGTCTTGGGATGGAGTTGCCTATGTTTATCTGACTTATGGGAGAACCTAGGGGCTTTTATTCAGTTGCTTAAGAATAGCTGTCTAGTGTTACAGACAGCTAGTCTTGTATTTGCCAGTTCTGCCAATTCTGCTGTTCTGCCAACCTGCACAGTCTGGTAGTTATAAGGAACGACCTAAGGGAATCATGCATATTTCCAAACAGTCTCCTGGATGCCAAACTGTATATCTAAGAGCTCTTCAATGGCCCTAGATATCAACAATTATTCATGTGAAGTGATCCCCTAATGTCAACTGATTTGAAATCTTGCTATAATTAAAAATATTTATACTGATACTTGGTGTCCCACTATGCCTCAGTTTTATGTATACATAATGAAAAACAATCCTTTTCCCAAAATAAAACATTTGAAAGTATAAACAGAAAGAGAAATGCCAAAGTATAGGCTATGTTCTGGTTTCAGCCAGTCTTGAAAATTAAGGTGAAGGTTCCTAACCTGAACATTGTAACTTCCATGCTGTCAAAATTCAAAATGTTTACTTGAGACCATCTTCTACTCAAACTTGTACTGTAAGTGAAAATATCAGAGAAAATAACAGCCAGTCCCATAGGATGTCTCAACACTTGCCCAATGACACAGATAACAAGTTCAACATCAGACATCAGTTTAACAGAAAAGTGGTCACTGGGACCACTAGAAACATTACATTTATTCATTTAAGCATGCTATGTCTTGTTTGATTAACAAGGAAAATACTCCATATTCTTAAAAACAAAACCAGAACAAACCAACCAACCAAACAAAACCCAACCAACCAAAAAAAAACCAACAAAAAAACCCCAAACAACTGTGTATTCCAAAGAAGTTTTGAATCCACAATCTCTGCTTTAGAAATCATTAGGCCAACAGGGCTGTAAAAGGAAACAGAGAGAAGACCACGTGTATGTATTAAAATCTTAGCTGTGTACTCTTCTTAATGTCATTCTAAGGATGATGGTTTTAGGCAATACTACCATTACAGTGCAGTTTTCTGTAACATGCACTGCATTTTTTTTAAAAATATTGACTTGGAGATATTTATTTACATTTACATGAAATTTCCATTGCAACAATGGTATATATAGTATAGAGGAAAGTATATTTGAAAAATAGGTGCATAGTTAAAGAAATAGTTAAAGTTGAAGAGTTATATTTTTATATAAGTGTATTATATATATATGTATGTGTTTGGAGGAGTAATT
>JAAGNO010001341.1:0-18205 GCA_033439905.1 Ceryle rudis | reverse complement strand
ATGTCTCAAACCTAGTTCAATAAGAATGGAAATCTGAAAGCTATGTGGCCAGCCAGGTCCCTGTGGAGAGCAGGCTAGACTTGAAGCATAGTGGAGTTTGCTGACCTCTTGGGAAAGCTATAAAATATGCAAGAAAAAAGCTAGAATCTAACACTTCAAGAATTTACAACAGTCTTCTGACGTGCATCTTATGAAATATTTTGTAATACGTAATATGTAAAATGGCTAGTTTCTGCTAAGGGATGGAGGGAGAAAAAAATAAGGAATTGCTGGAAGTCATTCTTAACTGAATACTAATGTTTTAAGCCACTGTACAATGATCCTTATACACTGTGAACTAGAATAATTTTATAGAAACATAGTAAAACTTTGTCAAGGCTCTAATTCTTGATAAAGAATGTATTTCAAGTGCTTTTACTGTGCCTGTTATTTCCAGGATAACACCATTTGACAGACACTAAGGACCTCATTCTAAAACTGTTGTATCAGTTGGTTCTTATGTTAGAGTTCCCAAAGATAATACATATCCAGGTTTCAGAGCTCCCCTTAGTATCAGGAATGAAATCTGGGAGAAGGCTTGCAAGATGCAAAAAGGCTGAAAAATGGTGATGAACAAAGTAATAAACCACAATGGCTTACATGTACCTTCTGTTACAAAACAAACAAATAAACAAAATAGAACAAATTAACTACAAAATTATACCTGTAAAATTATTCTAAGCATTTCCACTGCCTTTTCTGAATGCTTCCCAGTTCTATAAAACTAGGACTTCTCAGATTCGTCTGTGTTTAGTATTTCAACGTGTGCAAGTTTTCAATGGAACAAATAGGCTAATTCTGTGAATATCCACACAAGAGGATGTGTGAGTTTCATAGTCTTTATAGAGCTTAACTGCAGTATTCCACATGACTAATTTTTTCTTCCTTTTCTTATAAACTGGGTTCTTGCAAATTCTACTAATTCAGATTTATGAGCAAATAATACAATAAAACAAGATATATTTGAGAATTACAAGTTTTAGTAGATTTTTTTAGCCCAAGTGATGTTGTTACTGAATTTAATACAAAGATGTAATAAGTATTTCTTTTGGTTCCTGATTACATGTTATACTGTTGTCTTCCAGATGTATTTGGGAGCACTTATTCTGAAATAGGTAAATATGTGCTTTTATCTTCCTGTCTCTAGCTCTGTTATAAAACAAATTTAAGTAAAGAGACCACTGGAAGATCAGCTAAATTCCACTGAAAACATGGAAAAGATGCCCAAAGGAGGCTTCTACTGTTTTTAAGCACTAATTCTATACCTGTGTGTATCTTTTGCTTTACATTAATTCTTCTTCTATTACTTTCTTATCATCAGAGGAATTGGTTCTTGTGTCTTGTAGAACGTCAGTTATTAAATACTTCTTATAAACAGCATGTTTATATTCAATCCATACAATATATGAAACTAATTTCTCCCATCATTTGTCAGTAACTGCTAATTTATAATGCAAGAAGAGGAAAAAAACCACAAACCTACTCCCTATATTACTTTGTGTCAAATTAAGTGAAAACTTAAAACTGAAATAAATGTATATATAAACACATATAAAACTTTAATGACTTAAAGAATAAAAGCTGCCTTCTTGCATATAAATTTTTTAGAAAGAGAAATTTAATCCACTATAATTTTTGGTGAACCCAAACACCACATTTGCACTGCTCTTTTATCCATAATAGCCTTCTGTGCGCCACTTGTTTTTCTCCACCTGCTTCTCAGTAAACACTATGGTAAAATGTACACCTGCAACAGCTTTCAGCTTCCAGCATCTGGCTTTTTACCCCTGATTAACATACTTCATTTGTATGTGCTAAAAGAAACAACAAAGATATTTGACAATGCTTCAGGCTATTCACTGGTGCAAGGAGCATGTTTGCATTGCATTAGGAAGATCAAGAGAAACAGACCACACCACAATGTTTACAATTTCACAATTATAATAACAGAAGAGATAAGGTTTTCACTACAAGAATGAAACTTTTTCCAAATTCTTGTGGTATAACCAAAAACCTAACCTAAGGAGTTATCATGGGATCAAACAGGACATACAGCCCAGACTCTCTCAGCCTCCATACTTTTCAACTAACGAAGAGCCAAAATTGCAGTCTTGCTCTTGCCAGTCCTATGCAGATTTGGGGTTTTGGCTTACACAATGAGAAAGATTGGCCTGCCTTACACAGTTTTAGAAGTTAAAGAATATGAGGCAAGAAATAGCCAAGTCTATGTTTGCAGCTGTCAAAAGGAAAAGCAACAGAACTTCAGTCAAAGAAAACTCATGAATTTGGAATTATTTTTAGTTACATAGATTTTTTTGGCAGAAG
The DNA here is from genome assembly GCA_033439905.1 of Ceryle rudis. NCBI lineage: Eukaryota > Metazoa > Chordata > Aves > Coraciiformes > Cerylidae > Ceryle > Ceryle rudis. The sequence continues at coordinate 15,841 of JAAGNO010001341.1, read as the reverse complement.
AAGATGAATGAATCAAGCAAGTCCTCATTATTTGAATTAAAAAGAACATGTGTCATCCTCTAAGACGCCCCAGTCCTGAGAGGGGGACAGGTCACAGTGGTTGTATCTGACTATGAGGGTGCCTTATGGGCCAGCTGCACCCCCAGGGAGGATATGAAATGGACTTTTGATCACAGCCTCGTGTTAAGAGAGCAGGTATACATGCCATCAGTGACACTGAAAATAATTATTTATATTTCAGGGAAAGGGGAAAGGCTCAATTGTCATTGTAGAGGGTACTGTTTAAAACCTTGTACACAAGTAGCCAAAGACTTGTCCATGTCCTTAAGTACGCAAAGTTTGAGTAGGACCACGGACATTAGTAGAACTACTTGGAGTGTGCAAAATTAATTATGTGTGTGTAAATTCAAACCTTTTTTTATCAGGGAGACAAGCTTTCACTGTAGATGCACGTGTACATTTTTATTAACAAGAGGGTATTATTTTATTTGGACTCCAAATTTAGTGACAGCACATCAGTGATACTGTTAGAAGGTTTGCAGGATTTAAAATTTTGACAGACTAGATGCAGTGTAAGCTGGAACAGTGTGATTCATGTTATGCAGATTAATACCAAACTAGGATTTTTTTTTTAACACTAAACCATATTATCCCATACATGATTTATAGATTCCTATTGCTGGCTATCCATCCATTTGGATTCTTTCAGAGATTGATATTGCATCTACTGAAACATCCACTCATTTTAGGAGGAAAATGATCACCTTTAGCCAATATATGTTTACAACGTAAATTAATAATAGAATTTAATGCTTTTAAAGAGTCTAGTTCCAGATTATTACTCATACATTCACTCTAGTGGTAAAAACCGGCATGACAGCTTCAATGGCAAATGCTAGAAGAGCAATCAGTGTTTTGAATAATTCTGAGACAACAGTAGAATTGATATGATAGACAGCTTTTTAAAGCATGCTTAACCCCTCTATCCCCATAAAATATATTCTATACCCATAGAATGATAGGAGTTGTGAGGGAACTCTGGAGATCCTTGAGTCCAACTGCCCTACCAGAGCAGCATCACCTAGGGCAGCCCACACAGGAACATATCCAGGCAGATTTTGAAAGCCTCTAGAGCAATCTTTCAGGGCAGCCTGGGTCCAGTGCTCCATCACTCTCACAGTGAAGAAGTTTTTCCTCATGTTGAGGAACTTTATGTATTCCAGCTTGTGACCATTACCTCTTGTCCCATCACAGGGCACCACTGAAAAGAGATTGGGCCCTTCTACTTAACACCCATCCTTCAGCTATTTGTAAACATTAGTAAGATCCCTTCTCAGTTTTCTCTTCCCCAGGCTAAACAGTCACAGGTTTCTCAGCCTTGAGAGATGAAGTCCTAACAATTTTTATTAATTTTATCTGAGAATCCTGTATTCAAATTTATTTATTATTATTTTGTCAATCTTTTAACTTTTTCTGAAAGAAATAGCATGCTATTGTGATAACTTATTCTATATTGTGTGCATCAGTTTATATTCTTTTAAGCATCTTTCTAAACTTTTAATTTTCAAACAGTCATTTGTTCGTTCACAAAGCACAGTGTTAATAACATTCTATTATAATGGTGTTATTAATCAATTTATTATTTTTCATATTGGTATACTGTAGTTGATGTTCAATACTTTGATTGTTGCTAGTGAATAAACAAAACATTATTTTGTGGCAGTTTAAAATTACTTTGTTAACTTCAGAACAATTAAACTGATTTTTTAATCATTTGTGTATTTTTATGACATAAAATAACATTTCAACTTTTTTTATATATCAGTGAAAAGAATAAAAAAAAAATATTTATGAGTCCATTATGTTTATTGTTCTATAACATGCTTTCTACTATGAATTTGAGAAGTTGAAATGTAAAACTAAGTTATATATTCAACAAGTTAAATAAAAGTTACATATTTTACTATCCATTGAAATTCTTGAATAGTTTCTGCATTGCAAAAATAATACCATTTGTGCAATTCTACACAGTACTGGTAAAGGGCAAAACTGCAAAATCCTGACATGTGATGTGCTTGACCTTGTGCCCATTCATACTTAAAGCAGAAGGTATTTATCATTGATATTCAGACTTATAAACATGGTCTCGTTATATATAACCTTCCTAAAACCTAAGCCTAAGGAAATGTATTATTTTCTTCTGATAAACTAAGATGTAACAGGGTCAGAATTCAAGACTCTTTTCTGCCCAGAGAGAGTGAAATCACATCTCTGACAGGTCTGAGGAATGCTCCAGACAAGACACAGTAGAACAATGGCTTCTCCAATTAAAAAGAAGAAAAAACCCACAACAATTAAAAAAAAAAAAAAAAAAATCCCAATTAATGAATTCAGTAATGAGTGCCTTTTCCCATCCTCACAAATGCATCCTTTTCAACTGGACCTCCTGCATACATTTCCATTGGACCTTTTTTTTTTTTAACCTCAGATTTGGAGTAGCACAGAAGAAGGAAGGGACAGATTTTTTACTCAGGGTGCTCCATTGCTTAAAGAATACCTTCAAACTCACTAAGGATGATACTGTTTAATATGGATAATACTGAACTTAACTTTGATGCTGAAATTCTGTGCAAAACAGTTGGGTGAAAATAACAGTTGGGATTTTCATGTGTTACATCCCCATTTGCAGAGATACCTGTATGTATATCTGAGACATCTGTTAGTGTCTACTTTTACCTGCTTTAGAAACCTTTACTTTGTTTTCAACACTGTCTCCCATAACATCTTCATAAAAGAGCTGATGATGCATGGGCTGGATGACCAAACAGTGAGGTGTACTAAAAACTGACTGAACAACTGGACCCAGTGTGTTGTGATCAGTGGCATAAAGTCTAGTTGGAGGCCAGTAAATAATGGTGTACTCCAGGGGTCAACAATGTGTCCAGTCCTGTTCAACATCTTCATTAAAGATTTGGTTGATGGGACAGGGTCTATCCTCAGCAAATTTGTTGATGATACAAGACGGGGGGAACTGCTTGATATGCCAAATGGTTGTGCTGCCATCCAGAGGAACCTTAACAGGCTGGAGTGATGGACTGACAGGCACCTTATGAAGTTTGACATGCAAAGTCCTGCATCCAGGAAGAAACAACTCTATGCACCAGTGTACTCTGGGGATAGCCAAGATGGAAAAGATCTTTGCAAAAATGGACCTGGGGTCCTGGTGGACATCAAATTGAATATGAGTCAGCAATGTATCCTTGCTATAAAAGCGGTGAATAATATCTTAGACTACATTAGATGAAATATAGCTAGCAAGTTGAGAGAGATGATCCTTCTCCCCACTCAGCTCTGGTGAGGCCACAGCTGGAATACCGTGTCCAGTTTTGTGTTCCTTAGTACAAGAGAGACATGGACTTACTGGAGAGACTCCAGCAAAGTGTCACAAGGATGACTGAGGGACTGGAAAATCTCTTACTAGCAAAAGCTGAGAGAGCTGGGACTATTTGGGCTGAAGAAAAGAAGGCTCAAGGGTAATCTCATCAATGTGTACCAACATCTGTTTGCACTTCTGAATGTTTTGATTTCATATATAGTCATCCTTTTATTTTTCTTCAGTTTTCAGAGCTGCCATATTTTTGTCTGTTTTTGAAGGAAAAACAAGTGATGCTCAAGAAAATTACTAAACCAAAAGGTAATTTTAGCTTTTAAATAATTCAATAATTATTTTCATGTAGCTACGATGTAATTAGGAAAATGACCAAAATATGATAACCTATAACTGTTTCTTCTTTGCATCTCTGAATGCAGATATGAACATACATAGTAGCTGGAGTTCAGTCAAAATTCTACAGGCTGCCCAGAGTAGTGGTTGTGTCACCATCCCTAGAGATATTTAAAAGATGTATAGGTGTAGCACTTAGGGACCTAGTAATGGACTTGGTCATACTGATTTAATGGAGGGACATGATGATACAAAAGGTCTTTTCCACCCTAAATGATTCTATGATCATTAGAAAAAAAATAACATTGTTACCACAGGCAGATACCAGTTGCACGGAGTCCACTGATTTTAGAAAACTGGTAAAATCTAAAAGAGAATCCTACTGTATTCATATAGTTATTATAATTCCCATGAAGCCTTGTTCATTTGATGATTTGTGTCTGTAAGATGTGATTTTCTTGGTTTCTTTTCTCCTCAGTGGGAAAATGACAAGAGTTGTTTCAGCTATGCTTGCTCTTTCTTTTTTTGTTACGTAAAGCAATATTGAAATTATGCATCTGTCAGGGAATTAAAAAATGTTGAGGCCTGAGATAGTCCTTGGCGCCTTATATTGCTGGCCCTACAAACTTGTGCCTGCACAAGGGGAAGTCATGTGTCCTACTCAGCTAGGTGCTACCATGAACAGATCTGTGGAATTTAGGATGAGAGACTTGAATACATTCAGAAAACAGAATAAGGGTGAAGGGTGAGACTGAAATAATTTTAATCTGTGTTGAAGTTGTGCTATGTTTTGCTGACTGGAATGTCCAAAAATTTAACCCACATATATATTGCATTAACTGAGGCAAAAGAGGGAAGATGGAGAAGGGAAATGGAGAAGTTAAACAAACAAACAAAAAACAACACAACCCCCCCCCACAAATGAAACAAGGCAATTCCCTGCTGGAGTGGAGTATTTCAGCTAAAGAAAAGTGAATGTTATAAAAGCCATTAACTTATATTAAGTTGTTCAGCTGTATCCCTGAATGTATCTGTTCGAAAAAATAAATTCAGATTATATACTCAAAATACAATTTGGGCAGAGCTCCACACTTCCAGTAATTTGAATGCAAACCAAAAAAAGTTGATTTCATCTGTGCAAAGATTATTTATTTGGTCCCAACTAATCATTGCAATTTTTTGCTGATATCCAAGAAGAAAATAGGAACATTCACAGAAAATAGGACTACATTGTATTATTATCACCCTTAAAACCACTTTGTAGAGAAATTATCATGTAGGCCAGTGAAGATTACCATCTGGACTTCAAACTCCTAATTTGCCATTCTTGGAAAAATAATGTTTATCTTTGTTTTTTTTTTTTTTAATCTTTCTCTGTACACATAGATGAACTCTATAGTGCAAGCTTCCAAGATGGCAGAAATTGGAGTTCATTATTTTACTGTTGAGTGAGAGCAGATTAAATCTTTATGTTTTAAAGATAAAAAGAAAAAACCTAAACTTTTTTTATTCTCAGGCCTTTTCACATGGTGTTTAATTTAATTTCAATGGAATCTATGTACCTTCTCAACAATCTATGAAGAGAAATTAGAAATTTGTTCTAACATTCAGTGAAGCTAGGGGGAATCACAGCACTCTGTGTTAAATTGTCAGTGATGTTGTTTACAGAATATTAACCTTGGGATTGTTTCTCCAAATATTTTATCACTGAATGCTAGAGTAGTTGGCAACTTGGTCTGCTTCCTACAGTAAAAAATCCCTTCTTCCTAAGAATAATTTGCATTTGTATCATGCATATCTATTTATATTGCATTTATCCTTTGGCTGTTTTGTCTAAATCAATTCTAAAGAAAATAATCCCCACAAATACTTCACACTCCTTCACTGTCCCAAGCAGGCTGAGAGTTTATTTTGGTTTTGTATATTATTTTACCATAAAAAAAACACATCACATTCTGAATAATGAAAAACCTTGGACAGATATCAACAAAGTGCATATGCAAAACCAGACCTTTCCTCATATGCATATGCCTAGTGCTTTGATTTTTGGGAAGTTTTTGGTTTATGTGTTTATATCATTAAACAAAGTAAGAAAATTTAAAGGACTACCGGACAATGTAAGGAATACATATTGCACTGTGTGCTCCAACATTTTCTCAGCATTTTTCCTGTTCATACATATCTTCAGAATATTGTTTTCATACTTAGGGATTTTGGGACATGAGTTTATACTGTAGTAAACTAGTAGGACCTTGATTTCAGCTGTACTAAAAAAGGAATCCCTTATTTACCTGATATCGAAAAATTAAATCCATAGTCCACTTCCAAACATAGGACATGCTTGCATACTGTGAATAAGAAAAAAAAAATTAAAAAAAAATGGCTTTGGCTTATCCTACATGTACTATTGCTGTTAACATAGAAGCTTTAAATTAACAATCAAAAATTCCTATTACACTTTTGGTTAGTTTATTTACCTTCATTTTCAGTTTTGCTTGTTTTCCTGGCCCTAGATGAGATTGGTCTGCATGTGTGTGGGTATGTAATTATGAAAAAGTGTAATGGGGGTTAAGTGTAAATTAAAATGAAGGAAATAAGTTCTTGAAAGTATTCAAGAAATTGCATTTTACTGTTTGAGGGATTAAAGTAGGGCTATGTCCAGTATGAGCTAACTAGATACATGTGCTTAGTTCTGCCAGTACAAGGTAGACAAAACTCTCAGGTAGTTAATGATCAACTTCCATATACATACCAGCAAGACTTCAGGAATAGCCTAAGTGGCCTCTGGAAATTATGGTGTTAAAATATGCCTCTGCTACCTCTAGCATTCTTAAGAACTCATGTCTTTCAGGTTTGGGCTAGCAAAAGAGTCTTTTTAAGAATAATTTTCTTCCCTGATTTCTGCTTTGCATGATAATAGGTTCTGAGAAACACTGAGTTCTGACATTTTAGTTCCTCTTATAGACAATATGTTAAGTACACCATTTGTCCACACATGATGAGAAGAATTTCCACAAGAATGCAAGTTTATCTGCCTCCTCATTCACTTAAAATGGCTACTAATATCACTTCTTAGAAACATAGTTTGAATTTACTTTCTTGTAATTCATCCACTGTATAACTCAGTCTAATAAAATAATAAAAAGGCAATGCTTGCTGGCCTTAGCACAGTTAAATCTGGGTGATCTACATATATCCTGAGGAAAGTTAACATAGAGAAGAAGAATTACTGCAGAGCCATAGAATAATTTATGATGGAAGGGAATGCTGGAGACAGCTGATCAAAGGATATTCAACTATAACAGTTTGCTTAGGTCAGTCTTAAAGAAGTTTTGAATATCTTCAGTGATGGCAATTCTGCAATGTCTCTGGGCAGACTTTATCAGTATTTGACAATGTTCATGGAGAAAAAGTATTTTCTTTTATCTAGTCGGATACAACTTGCATCTGTTGCCTTTTATCCTACCATTGTGCACCTCTAAGGAGAGTCTATCTCAATATTCTCCCCTATTCCCTTGTTAGGTAATTGTAGATAGCAGTAAAATTTCCCATTTTTATCTTCAGGATGAAAACCTCAACCCCTCAGACTCTTCTCCAATGTCCTGTGCTCCAGCCCAAGGGTCATCTTGGTGGCCCTTTGCTGGATGTGCGCCTGTGTGTTTGTGCCTCTTTTTGTTCTGTTTTGGTTTGGTTTTGTATCAAACTTATGTCTATTATAGTCTCTATTGTCTTTATGCCTCCTGTTTGCTAGTATGTCTAAATGCAGAAAACTTGTATTTTGTCTACCCTGGAGGTAGAATGAATATGACAGTGACCCCAGATGTCAGAGAAATGTATCACTTTGGTAGATATTTACATAATAGGAATTAAAGGATATTGCTACATGATATTAACAATAAATCCTTTCTAGAAAGGCATATCACAATTCCCTCTAGTCTTTTGAAAAGCAGTTTACATATGGTGTAAATGAAACAGAGAAGATCATAGAGTCATAGATTGTAGAATAGTTTGAGTCAGAAGGAAACTTTAAATATCATCTAATCCAAGCCCCCTTCTGTAATCAGGGACATCTTTCACTAGATCAGGTTGTTCACATCTTCATCCAAGCTGATGTTTTGATGTTAAGATAAATTTATCGTGTTATTTGAGACTCTTGAATAAAATCTACTAAATGTGTTCTTTTTTTCCAGATTTCAGTCTACTTTTTAGAAGTTATGCAGTTACAGATGTTCAGGCAGGTGATATAACTGATGCTATAAATAACTTTGCATTATTTTTTAATGAAGACATAGCCTAATATCATTTTAGGTACTGAGGCATATCCCATCCGAACTCCAGCTGCTGCTGCAGAAGGAAAAAGGGTTTCCTTTTTTTCTGACATTTTAAGCTTCCAGATACATGTGGACAACCTGGGAACTCAAATGCCTCTCTCTCAGACTGCACTACACATCTGTTTAGGTAACTGAACTGAATGTTAGTTAGGTCAGATTGGTGAACTAAATTGCTCTTCAGGTTTCAGTAACCAGTCTATTAAATGTAACTAACAAGTGAAGTAAAGACACTAATCAACTCTTACATTTTCTCACATCATCAATGATAAAAGGATTGGGGAGGTATATATAGTATTTTTACTAATATGTCATGCAAAAGCTATGATATCCTGAAATAATACAGAAAAATTACTCAATATATGGTTGCATGAATGAACATCCCCAGATAGCAATATCCCATCTGTTCAATAATAGGTCTACTTAAATGCTCATGTATAACTGTTGTTGTAAGGAATCAAACAATGAAGACTGAAAGGCAAAAATAAAACCTCTGCATGGTTGTGGCAAACTAGAACATTCCAGTTTATCCTAGTGATGATTTTCTGTTCTACAGTGGGAGATGGTCTATGCCAGAATGAGAAATGGTCTCCGTAACTGCTATCGGGACTCCTTCTTAAAAGTGCAAAGGAAGAACTAAGTACAATATAGAAATATGGTGATTATTTCTTCTGTATTGTTCTGTGTAGGTCTTACATATTTCATTACATGGGTGAGGAAATAAAGATAGGAAGGTCAGTGCCAACATTTATCAAAATTTTTGCTACTTTCATGATGGAATGTTTTCCATTCTTTGCTTTATTGAGGAATTCTTGGGTAATCCAGTCTCAAGATGTCTCTGACTCAGCATTCTATTGTGTTTGTTTGGATTTATGAATTTAAATTTCTATAGCTTGGTTTAACACCATTGATTATAAACACTTTTAATTATTATAGTGCTTGCATTTTAAAAATGTTTTAAGAACTACAACTATAAATCATGTAGTGTTCTGCTGGAACATCATCAACAGATTTTGCTGTCTTGTTATTTTTCCCCAGGAAAATGTTCATTAAAACAAATTGCCAATCCCTCAGTTGTAGTAATTCTATTTAGTTTATTTGAGATAACAAAATTATGCAACCCTATTATAAATCTGTCAGAAAGTTTCTAGTGATCACCACCTATTTGTTTCAACTTTGTAGAAAAAAAATATGCAAAACAAAATGGGAAATTCTGTCTGGAAATCTTAGTTGTTTACTTTGGTAAAACAGAATTGATTTGAAGTCGCTTCTTATATTTTCTGCATCTGCAAAATTCTTCTCCCTTGTCCTCTTTTTAAAGATGAAGAGACATGATAGTTGAAGCTATTTTTTTTTTCCCCATAAGAAAGTATATGTTCTTAAACAAAACCCCTACATTTCATTGTTTTAATGTTCTAGGTTTAGAATTTTTAAATAGCCCAGCTTGGAGGTTTTCTTAAATAAAAAATGTCAAGATAAAAAAGCAAAATCCCAAACAGATTTTAAGAACAGAATTAAATTTTACATCTGCTTATCCTCCTTTTCATGTGAACTTTGAAAATACATTTCTATGTACTAATTCTAAATAAAATGCATTTTCTTATAAATACAAAAATGCACCAAACTGTGAATTCAATATACCAAGTTTTAATTCACTTAATTTTTTATTTGATAAAAAATTCTGTGAGTTCAATGCTGAAACAGGCCCTCTCCAGTCTTTTTATAAGCTTCCTTCAGGTACTGGAGGTCACTGTAAGGTCTCCCTGGACCCTTCTCTTCTCCAGGCTGAACAATCCCAGCTCCCTCAGCTTGTCCTCATAGGAGAGGTGTTCCAGCTGCCTGATCATCCTTGTGGCCCTCCTCTGGACCCGCTCTATGTCCTTCCTGTGCTGAGGTCTCCAGAGCTGGACACAGTATTCCAGGTGAGGTCTCACCAGAACCAAGTAGAGCGGTAGAATCACCTCTCTCGACCTGCTGGCCACACTTCTTTGCTGCAGCCCAGGCTGCGATTGGCCTTCTGGGCTGCAAGCACACACTGCCTGCTCCTGTCCAGCTTCTCGTCTACCTGCACCCCCAAGTCCTTTTCTGCAGCGCTGCTCTCTATCACCTCCTCCCCCAGCCTGTATTGATAGTGGGAATTGTTCCCACCCAGGCGTAGGACCCTGCACTTGCTCTTGTTGAACCTCATGAAGTTCACCTCGGCTCACTTCTCCAGCTTGTACAGGTCCCTCTGGATGACATCCCATCCCTCTGGTGTATTGACAGCACCACTCAGCTTAGTGTCATCCGCAAACTTGCTGATGGTGCACTCAATCCTGCTGTCTATGTCATTGATAAAAATGTTAAAAAATACAGGTCCCAGCATGGACCCCTGAGGGACACCACTTGTCACTGCTCTCCATCTGGACTTCGAGCCATTGACCACTACCCTCTGGATGCGGCCATCCAGCCAATTCCTTATCAACTGAACAGTCCACCCATCAAATCCATATCTCTCCAACTTGGTGAGTAGGATGTTGTGGGGGACTGTGTCAAATGCCTTGCAGAAGTCCAGATAGATGACATCCACAGGTAGTCCCTTGTCCACTGATGCAGTTACTCTGTTATAGAAAGCCACTAGGTTTGTCAGGCAGGATTTCCCCTTAGTGAAGCCATGCTGGCTGTCCTTGATCACCTCCCTGACCTCCATGTGCCTTACTAGGCCTTCCAGGAGAACCTGCTCCATGATCTTCTCTGGCACAGAGGTGAGGCTGACAGGTTGGTACCTCCCAGGGTCCTCCTTCTCACCCTTTTTGAATATAGGTGTAACATGTCCCTTTTTCCAGTCACTAGGGACTTCATCTGACTAACATGACTTCTCAAATATTACTGAGAGTGACTTGGCGACTACACCTGCCAGTTCACTCAGAACTCTGAGATGCATCTCATCAGGTCCCATAGACTTATGTATGTTCAGGTTCCTCAGGAGGTTATGAACCTGATTTTCACATACAGTGGGAGTGATTTCACCACCTTGATTCCTGCCTTGTGGTGTTTTGGCTTGGGAGATGTTGGGAGAGAAGTTGCCCGTAAAGACTGAGGAAAAAAACTCATTGAGAACCTCATCCTTCTCTTCATTTGTTGTCACTAGCTCCCTGTTCTTGTTCTTCAGGGGGGGTATGCTTTCTTTCAATTTCCTTTTTTGTTGATGTACCTGTAGAAGCCCTTCTTGTTATTTTTTGGGTCCCTTGCCAAGTTCAGTTCAAACTGTGCCTTGGCCTTCTTAACCTCATGTCTACACAATAGGGCAGCATCTTTGTATTCTTCCCAGGATACTGGTCCCTGTTTCCAATGCCTGTGCAGCTCGCTCTTACTTTTTAGCTTGACCAGGCGGTCATGACTCAGCCATGCTGGTCTCTTCCCTTTCCTGCTTGATTTCTTACACTCAGGGATCAAGAGCTCTTGTGTTTTATGGAAAGAGTCTTTGAAGATCTGCCAGCTTTGTCCTGCTCCCTTTTCCCTTAGGATCATTTCCCAGGGTGTTCTCTTAATTAACTCCTTGAAGAGCTGAAAGTTTGCCTTTCTGTGCCTTACTACACTGAAAGCAGTTGTTTTGACAGTGTCTGTATTAATGCCATTACCATTTACTAATCAAGAAAACAATCTTTTTGTGTGTAAAAGAATGGAATATTATTGGATTCAAACTAATGGCCAAGATTAATTAGAATTTTTTCATTATGTTATGTAGATATATTGTAGTATTGTTTGTTGCAAAATGCTCTCATTTTTCAGACTATTTTCTACTCTGTGCAGTATCAGCAGAGTAAAAAAATCCTTCTTTAGTACAGTTATTTGGATTTTTTTATATTATCATCTTTGTCCTTGGAACTCTTTCTACCCATTAGCTAATATACCAGCTGTTAACTGCTAGTAAAAGACTTTGAGAAGCAATTTCTTAGGAAAGGAACTAATAGTTAATTAACTTACATGTCTGTTAAGTATCTGAATGTTCTTTTTACACTGACATTTATTATCACCAACTTTTAATCTTAGACTATAAAATGAGGTAATTAAATTGAATTTGTTTATGTAAGAAGACCTAAGGAGAATTCTGGAATTTGTTTTTCAGACCACATATTGACTCCAGGGTGATTTTGGGGTATTGAAAGGTCAATTAAAAACCCATCAAACTAGAACTACTTTTCAGGAGTTCTTGAGTTACATAAAAAAGAAGACCATAACAAAGGCTATTTGAACAGTTTTTAATAATTACAGGAAACTTAGACAATTTTCTCAACAAATATTTGCACATTTTTGTTTTTTTTTCCTTTCTGAATTCACTGTGTAGGCTAGATAAAAATAAAAAATTTCTAACATACTGGTGGTCTACAAACTAACATTTTATATTTGCCACCACTTAGATTTTGTATGATGTTTGATCACTTATATATTTTGGTGCATCCTAATTAAGCAGATAGAATATCTGAAAGAAAAGGTAAATAATAATAACAACTTGTCAGTAAAAACAGCTCTTTGGGGTCTAGACTCTGAAACTTGGAGGATTCACAAAATACTTTCCTAATTTTTCCTAGCTGGGTAAAAGCTATAGATTCACAAATGTAATTATTTTTAACATAATATACCAATCCCTGCAGTGTTTTTCAATGAATGTTCCAAACTTATGGAGGACTGTTAAGTTCGTGGTATATGATAAAATATACAAAATGGAATATTCAAATGTGCTTAAGAGATTAGAAATACTGTAGTATTTCCATTGTAATTTAGATGCATCCACTGCTTAGGTAATATAAAAAACATCCTGTGCCATTTGGATATTTAAGTGTCTAATTCTTACCAGTTTCAGAACAACTTCACGATGTAGTATTTTTGTTGTAGGTGCACTAAATCTATGTGAATGTACATGTATTAAAATTCTGTTGAAATATCTAACTTAAAAGTCTATTTAACTTGAATGTGTTTGTAAGTTTTAGGTGACTTTTGAAAGTGAAAGAAACGTCCAAACCCAAGAACAATTTAAATAGTGCAATATTGAGCATCACAATGTTAAATATGTGTTGCCTGACTGCCAGAACAGGTTTCTCACAAGAACATGGTAAGAACAAGGAAAGGCAGACTGGCAAAAGGTCAGAAATTAAGCAAGAACTTTATGGGGGAATCCAAAGGCAAAGTAAAAATGACAGGGTGTGTCTTAAACTCTGTCCTTCCTTTTGGATTAGGTATTTTGCTGGATATTTAGCATCATCTTCTACTTGTCATTATATCTTATAACTTGCTTCCAAAGCAAAAGCCTAAACTTCTTCTTTTAAAAATTGTACATTAATCATTCTTTTTGTTATATATATATACAAAAAATATCTTATTATGGACAAAAGAGAATACCTCATGTAAAGGTAGACAAGAATTTATTGTAAATCTCATTAATGTTTTAGTAGTCTAATAAAAAATTCAACAATTATACTAGTCCAGGCACAGTAACACAGTCATAGTCTGAACTAATAGGTAAGAGCTTCATATAGTTGAAATTGCTACACAGAACAACCTACTGTATGTCCTTTTCACCCTGGCATTATTATCCTCACCTTTCCGAAGTTCTCTTGGATTTTAAGGTCAATGATGACTGTCTTTCTCAGGAAGAGAGGTGGGCCAACAATGCAAGTCATCAGTATCCAAAGGTATTTGCTTGGAGGAGTCCAGTACTGGTCCTGAGGGCCTATTCCACTGCAGTCTTGGGTTTGCCTGGATAACTTTTTATATATTTTTTTAAACCAGCCTGTTTTCTTCTCATTAGCTGTAAAACCTACTGAACAGCTTCCCCTGCTTTCCCCTGGCACAACAGGGGGCTTGTTTGTTATGAAGTGACTGCTGGGCTTTTACCATATCTGGAACACAGTTTAAGTTAAAACAGTTTAGGCAATAGGAATAGACTAACTCTCCCTCAGCCCAAGTAAAGTCAGGCAAGTCCTGAAACACCGCACTGCCTGGGGAGTGCACAGCCTGAAGGCTGCGTATTTGTTACTTCTAGAGCAGTGGAGTGGATCTGTAGAGGCAGGTAACAGTAAGCTAGGCTAAGGAATGAGGAGTGAGTCTGTGTGGACTCCCATCTACATTGTCTGAAGTTTTTCCACTTGGTCTAAAGCAATTCTGGACTACCTGTGTTGAAGAAAACAAGATGGGATAAAGAAAAATGAGTAAAAAAAAAAGTGAAAAAAAAAGAAAAAGAAAAAGAAAAGAAGATTTTGTGGATTCTTATGGAAGACAGCCTTGATCTAGAAGGCAGAAAATCATTACTGTGTGCCTTTAGACAAAAAGATAAGCAAAATTTTATATACCTGAGGAATCTGAGCATTCCAAGGATTCATATTCTTAAAAGGGATTGAGGGTCACAGTACAGATTTAGTTATCAATATTTCACCTAAATTTGGCTCTGGATCTTGTTTTTCAAATTGCTTGAGCATTCAAATATTAATCACAGGCATGGCTAAATAATTTTGGGTATCTATTTGTCTGGATCTGAGGCCTTCTCATCTAGGAAAATAATACTGTCACTTTTTCTACACTATAGATTCACTACATGAGTTTGAAGACTGTTGTAAATGTCATTAAAGCAACAGTATTCTTGTACAGTGTAATATAGACACAAAATCATTAATATTAAATGGAAAACAAATTGAGAAGTGGAAATAGTACTTAGTGATGGCTACCAAACCTCCTGCATAATTTCAGAACTATGTGCACTGATACCTTTGTTCATTTGAGGGACATGATGACAGTACAGCTCCTTTTAGAGCCTTGCAGTTTGCATCCCTATGAGTAAGAAATCAAGCAAAGCAGGCAGGAGACCTGCATGGGTAAGTAAGGGTCTTCTGGAAAAACTCAAATGGAAGAAAGAAATTTACAGAATGTGGAAAACAAGATTTATGAGGAATACAGGAGTGTTGTAAGAGAATGCAGGGATGCAACAAGGAAAGTTAAGGCCTACCTGGAATTGAATATGTCAGTGGGCATCAAAGAAAACAAGGAAGACCAGGAAAAATGTAGGCCCATTGATGAACAAGGTGGGGGCCTGTCCAGGTTTGAGTGAGAACAGAACTAATTCTGTTCAGTGATGTTACTTTTCAGCTCAGTTCTTCTAACTAACTGCACCGTCTGAAGTCAGCAGCCTGGTTTCACAGTGTCTTCTGCTGGCAGTGATAACACCCCATGTTTAGTTACTACCAAGGATTGGTGTGCAGACCAAGGCCACTGCTGGATCTTGTGTACCACATTGTGGGGTTCAGGAAAGTGAAAGGCTGCACCTGCAGGGAGGAGTGGACAGGAGAGGTGACCCTAAACTGACCAACAAGGTATTGCATCCCATATATGTTATACTCGGTATAAAGCTGAGGGATCTGGAGGGTCTATAGGGTTTTTTTTGTTAGCTTGTTAGTTTTGCTTGCTTGCTAGCTTGCTTGCTTGCTCTCTCACCCTCTCTCTGGGAGCTCCCAGGCTCTTCTCCCCTCTTGGACTGCTTTGCCAGCTTTGCTTGGCTTGGCGCAGGTCCTCTTTTGGTTCCTTCCTCAGAGCATCCAAGGAGGACTCTGTCCGTTCTGCCCTCGATCCCAAATGGTGTGTTCCTGAATCCAGTACTAGAATCCAGCTCCTGAACACAGCTCCTGTCTGCTGCAGGGCTCGGTCTGGGACCCCCGGGGCCTGCTCCACAGCATCAGTGGTGATGGTGATGTAATTAGCATCAGGGGGGTTGGGTTTGATACTGGTTTTGTATATATTTGTACATATTCTATTTTATTAT
>JAAGNO010001340.1:22218-75397 GCA_033439905.1 Ceryle rudis | reverse complement strand
CTTTATATAAAATAGTCTTGAAGAATAAACATATTAATTTAGATTCTCTTGTAATTTTCCTAACATCCTTGAAAAATGTTCTGCGTGTAAGTGTTGACATAATTTGGCTTTATGTTTCTAAACTGAACGATAAATTAAATGAGCTGCCCATTGGACTCTTTATAGTGAATTTTGTTTGTTCCAAAGTGAGACATATTGAAAAAAAAAATCATTCCTTGAAAATAGCTGCTGCAGCCAATGCAGCATGGATGAGCTTAGCATTCAAGCTGGAATAGGCACAAGCACAAATGACTGGGATGTTCAGAAGTACTAGGACTCTATGTAGGAGAGGAAATTAAAATAGCTAGGGCTTTTTGCTTAGCCAAAGCCAATACTTAGAAGGGACATATGTTCTCTCTAAGAAAAAAACTCAAAATAAACAGTAAAAAAGAATAAAAGAAGGTAAAAAAAAAAAATGAAGGACTACATTTTAACTAATAGAGCTAACAGAGACTATTTTTTGTCTGGAGACAGCCTTTAGGGGTGAGTAACGGGACCAAAACTCATATGATGAGTTTAATCATGTCATTAAAATGGCCATGTAATATAATTACAGACAGAGCAGGAGTAGCAAGTCCCCTTCTAGAGCAGGGAAGTGCAATCTTCTGCCACAGAGTTGTTCTTTGGGTTAGCACTTCAGCACTAAACACATGCTGAAGCTTCACTGATCTCCTGGAGCATTTACAATCTCTGCTGCCTACCTCGGCAGTCAGTCAGGGAGTATGTGGAGCTTCAGTCTAAGGTATGAGATAGCTGCTGCATCTTTTTCTGTAGAAGCTGTGCATTGCCAGAGTGCTGGGA
Source organism: Ceryle rudis (assembly GCA_033439905.1). Classification (NCBI taxonomy): domain Eukaryota; kingdom Metazoa; phylum Chordata; class Aves; order Coraciiformes; family Cerylidae; genus Ceryle; species Ceryle rudis. The sequence continues at coordinate 74,557 of JAAGNO010001340.1, read as the reverse complement.
AGCAACTTGATTGTTGTTACTGCTTAAATATGAAATGTTTTTGTTAGGAGAAAGTAAAGGTCAGATGTACTGATTTGTTTTTCATTTTCCCAAAGTGCTTGTATTTTTATTTCCTCCTTTATTTGTATTTTGGCCAAAATACGATAAATAGATGCATTGCTAAATTTCTTTTTACCGTGCCATTTCCAATCAACTTGAAGAAAAGAGCAAAATGGTTGGTACTGCAGCAATACTATAAATACACACACAATGGAGTAAAATGGAGAACAAGAATGAGTAGGGTCTTATGATTGACAAAGGTAATTTTTAAATTTAATGTTAATGTTAGAATAGAATTCTCTCTAAGTACTTCACCAAAGCATTCTGAACATGCACACAATGATACAACTCTGTAATTAATTTGCACAGGGCCACCAAGTACCTGGGTTTCCTTGGTCACCTTCTCCTCCTGTGACTGAGTCTTTCCTACCTGTGAGGTTTATTGACCCAGCTTCCTAGTGATGTCAAATGCAATGGTTGCTCTTACAGAGCCTGTTCAGATCAACTTCATGTCTCATCCAGAATAAAAATGACTTCACTGTAAGTGACTAATATTGCTCAGCTCATGGTCAGTGTATGCCTGAGTATCACACCCCATCCTGTGCCAGAGCATAGTGACTCACTCTCTTTACCCCTATCACTGACCAGAGACATACTGTAATTTAAGGCTGTGAGTGCACTGTACATCTTATTTTCACATCTGACTCCCAATGAATCTGTCATGCCCATTGCACTTGTCCTGGTTTCAGTGAGAACAGAGCTGGTTTTACTTTTCAGCTCAGTCTCTTCTAACTAACTGCACTGTCTGAAGTCAGCAGCCTGTTTGCACAGGCAGGGTCTGCTGCTGGCAGTGGTTAACACCCCGTGTTGAGAGTTACTACCAAGTACTGGTGTGCAGACCAAGGCCACTGCTGGATCTTGTGTACCACATTGAGGGGTGCAGAAAGTGAAAGGCCGGATCTGCAGGGAGAAGCGGAAGGGCAGGTGACCCCAAACTGACCAACAAGGTATTCCATCCCATATATGTCATATTTGGTATAAAGCTGAAGGATCTGGAGGGTCTATGGCTGCTCTCTCTTTGGGGGCTCCCAGGCTCCTCTCCCCTCTTGGACCACTTTGCCATCTTTGCTCGGCTTGGTTCAGGTCCTCTTTTGGTTCCTTCCTCGGAGCATCCAAGGAGGACTCTGTCCGTTCTGCCTTTGATCCCAACCAGTGTGTTCCTGAATCCGGTACCAGAATCCAGCTCCTGAACACAGCTCCTGTCTGCTGTGGGGCCCAGGCTGGGACTCCCCCAGTGCCTGCTCCACAGAAACAGTGGTGATGGTAATGTAATTACCATCAGGGCGGTTGGGTTTGATACTGGTTTTGTATATATTTGTACATATTCTATTTTATTATTATCATTATTCCCATTAAAGCTGTTCTAGTTTCCTTTTCTAATCACTAAGTCTCTCTTCCTTTATTCCCTTTCTCTTCCCCTTTGGGGAGGGATGGGGGGTTAACAGAGAGCATCTGTTATTGGTCTAAGGGGCCGTCCTGACCCTAAACCATGACAGCACTGAACACAAAGTGGATATAATAGGCATTTCAACAGATTGTGTACATGCTGATTAATGTTTTGCTGAATTGTGATTTTACAAATGTTATTTTGCTACCGAATTTTTCAAATTTTTCCATCATGGTTTTCTATGTTCCTATTGAGGCAACGATGACAACTGTATGGCATCAAAGAATTACTCTTTCAGTTAGATCACAGTAATTGTTATATTAATCAAGATGAACTATAATAATCCTGTTTTATGTAGCACCCCAATACATATGAAATAAACATTAGTTAAGAAACTATGAGCTTATTTCTGTAACCTGCAAACTTATTCAAGGTAACTGTCCTTCACAGCTGTTTAGACCAACATAACTCCCTGTCAGGAATAAGGATTTACAGTACGACTGATTGTTAAAACCAGTTTGCTTCTGTTGCAGAATGAAGTAAGTGACAAGTTTATGATTACACCTATGGTGGATACACTTCTCTATTTCCAACACGAAACAAAAAAATGGAAAATAATCTGATTTTCAAGTGCATTATATCAGCATACCACAATGTTATGCTGTCATATAGGAGATGAGTTACATCAGATGCTTTCTATTTTCATTGTATTTTTACATATATAAAGATACTCGTAGTGAGAAAATAAAGAGAATGAAAAATAGATTATGATTTGTGTGATACTACTTTGATCATTTAGAGGAGTTACATATTTCATATACATACATATTATACCATGCATTTCATCTTAGCTTAGTTTTGTAAGGAATGATTCAAAAAAACTAGACTCCTTATAGGTTGAAAACTCAGTCTTAAAATTGGGACTGTATTAGTTTTAAAAAAGAGATAATCCAACCATTTCATTTTTATACTTGTTTTAGTTAACCTTTCTCCAATCAAAAGAGTGAGGCACAGGATGCTAGGAGTTCAAATTGGCAGAAACCAAAAGACTCAAGTGCCTATAAGTTTCATTTTGAATTCCATTAAAAGAACAGAAAAATATGGCAGGAATTTTATAACACTGATTTTGAACAGAGTACACTTTGTCCTACTTTAATTTTGCTTATTTAATCATGTTTAACTATCAAAGTAATTCTGTACTTACAGTAAGTTCCTGAATAGTGTGTTTCCTCAGCTGCTGGTGAAATACCTTTTATTCAGAATATTATTTTTTAGTACATGTAAAAAAATTCATTCCATTATTTTTTTATATAGATGTGTTCTATTTTCCTCATTTCCTTATGTGTTCTAATTAATTTTATGTGTAAAAAATGTGTTACTCTCTTGCTTGCTTGACTTCATTACACTTCATTTATTACAGAGGTGAATGTGCTAAAAAAGTTTTGTAGGGTTGTTCTTGGGTTCTTTTTTCAGAAATCCATCCTTTTCCGCACCTAGAGTGTAGGACATAGACCTAAGAGCACATGTACTTTAAGCTCAACTGTGAGATGAACTCCTTTTGTGGTCCTGCACTAGTCATTTAAGGAGAGGTGATGGATTTAGTCAACCTGAACAGAGCATGCACCATAAGCTCCTTCAGTACTAGGAAGATCTCCAAGAAGTATTCTGTCTTAGAGACTACTTCTGAGAGCCAATTTCCTTCCCTATTTTCTGTCACAAGAAGGAAATTGCTTTGATGCTCCAGTAGCAGCAAACCATGACACCTCTGCTTTTGGTTCTGCTGAGCATCAGCCTGGGAAACACTCCCTCCCAGCCAAGGGGACCCTGCTGAGCTGCCCTCTCCAAGGCTAGGACAGCTCCCCATCTCCTGACCAAGAATATATGAGTTTGCTAATGTTGTTTTTCCTCACTGGTTTTCATCAGCTTTCTAATCCCAAAGGGAGGATAATACTAAATGGTGTGGAAGGAAAATTAGGGGTGTGGAGGCTAAATTTATATCTGCATATTTCCAAGAAAATTTTAAGAGTTAATTAATATCAGAGATAAACATTTTCCTTGCACTTGACATTTTAAGGTTTCTTCTTAAGTAATACCCTACTGTTCTCTCTACCTGATTCTGTAACATCGTCAGGAACTGGTTCAAAAAACTGTACTTTCTTTGATAGAAATAACTTGGATCCAAAGTCTTAAAGTTTGCAGTACTGCAAGGAGATGTAATTCGCCATTCATATTTCACTCTTTTTAACAAAGGGTTATTTCAACTTTAAGGAGAGGAGCAATAATTCTGTAGCTTGTTCATAAACCAGTAAAGTGCAAAACATCCAAGAAAATACTGCATTTTTATAGAAAATGACACTTTTAAGAAATATCTGTACGCTACCTTGGAATACAGGTATTGAGCTCAGTTTCAGCAATGAAAAACAAGTCAGTATTTTGAATAACTGAAAACTCAGCAAAAATCATCCTATGCAAAACACATTTTTATACTGACTGACAGAAAAAAAATAATAAAAAGGCAGGAGAACATTTTGAACTAGAACACTTAATGTGGCTATTAATTATATTTAATTGTAAACAACTTAGTGGGAAGAAAAGCATTAATATCGCCTCTTAATTTAGAAAATTAATACTGCTTTCAGTTAGAGGTAGTATTAACATAAATGTGAAGATGATTTGCTTCAGAACCCACATTAACATTGCTTAAATGGCGTTAAGCCAGCATCTCACAAATGTCTTGAACAAATAATAGGATCTCAGCGCTGCAGTACATCTTGCTATAATGCACAATAAACTACATTGCTATGCATCGCTGCCAACCTCCAGCATATGACAATAATACAACCTGAGCAACACAAAACAATCAAGGCCCTTCTCTTTTGAGAGCAATTTTAAAAAAACAAACTGTAAAAGAAAAATACCAGCATGGATGGGAACACTCACTATATAGCCTTTCCTATTCTGATGATGCTCAGATCTTTCATCTGGATTAAATGCATTGGATGCTGCACTATGAACAGCCTCATTAATATGAACTCTAATGAATATATACAATTTTAAATTGACAATTGTCCCTTTGAAGTCCATGGGATGACTTGCATTTTACTGAGTATATTAATTCACCTCCATCAAGAAGAAAGAAACAGGGGAAGATTCGTAACTGCTTGGTTACTGAGATTCAGAAATACCTCAGTAACCAAAATAGAGAAGAAAAACAAAACAGGCCATAGGATTCACTGTATGGCACAAACTCAGTCCGGTCCACTTCCATCGGCCCACTTCCATCTTTCTGCCCATAGCCTTCTGTCAGGGGGATTACTTTCTCTCAAATATCACTAGTTTTCTATACTTGGTGTAAAAATTCATCATGATGGAAAGAAGCACGCAGATGACAATGTGTAGAAGATTAATAGAGATGACAGGCTACCATCCTTAGGGGAAATAAAATTGCTGTTTCATAGTCTGTTTTCTGTTGAAAGGTAATGGAAAAATTTTTTTCTTGTACATGGAGAAATAAAACATAGGTATTCCTTAAAATCACACACTGCCTAAAAAAATATTTTGTAGCACATAATGCTTATGCATCTCATCTTTAAACAAAAGACGTAAAATGAATTGGAGCACCACTCCAGGTGAGACTGCCTCCAAGAAAGACACATCACCATCTTAGGTTACCTTTCAGGTTCAATTTAGGATGGTCTGAGAACAGTCTGTGGGGTGAAAGACAGCAAGAATACTAGCCAACAGAAACACAGAGTAAGTATCAAGGAATAACTGAGAGCATTTTTGATCAGTTATTTTCTATATAGTGAAGCACTGACAAGGGGCTTCACTATACAGCAGACTACAATTCTTCTCCAGGTTATGTGCATTAAGATGATGCATTCTTACTTCTTTTAAAAAGCAGTTCCTACAAAATATTGTAATAGCAAAAGTATAGTGATTTGTTTAAGAAAATCTGCATTTGGTAATGGAAACATGTAGGTTTCCTGTAGCAGTGTAGAACCTGGGTAGTGCTGGGTATGGCCTGACTAAGGGAGCCTCTTTTTCCAGAGGTTATTAGGAGAAAAGGTTGTAACTGATAGCTTATTTGAAAGGTAAAACCAGTTTGTAGTAGAGCTGCTGAATGCCAAACCTCTGCACTGAAAATTAATGAAATAGAGTAATCCTAAGTAGGTCAGTTACTGAACCTGTAACAATTAGTCATGCATTCAATTATAACTTCTTTTTGGACTCTCACCTTCTGAACTCACATGGAGATGAGTTTTGTTCAGGGCCAGACACAGACACCAGCACAGCCCACAGACCCTGCCAGCTCCAGCTGGAGGTCTGGCAATGAAGGAGCTGCCTGCTCTGAGGAGGCAGAAGGAGCTGCCTGCAGCCACAAGGGATGGATAACTGCCCACTCAAACAACCCTGTGTGTTATCTTTACTCCTGCATTAAGCCCTAGAGTTCTTTGGGGAGAAAAACTGGAAGGGATGGTTATGAAAATAAGCACTGGTATGACCACAGTATTATCCACCATCACATCCATCTTCCATGGACTTTTAAAACACACCAAAGGCCAATTCTGCTCTTTATCATCCATTCTTCTTCTCATACAAATGCAACCAAATTGTGCCTTGGGGTCACAGAAGGGAAGTGCCACTGAGAAGTCCCATGGAGTTTTCAGAGCTGCTGTGTCCCACAGTGCTGGATATCTCAAAATCCTCCCTGTGAAATTGATGTGAAAGGAAGCAGCCCCAATCCAACTCCTCTCCCTCTCCCTCTCTTTCCCTCTCCTCCCTTTCCCTTTCCCTTTCCCTTTCCCTTTCCCTTTCCCTTTCCCTTTCCCTTTCCCTCTTTCCCTCTTTCCCTCTTTCCCTTTCCTTCTCCTCTCTTCTCCTCTCCTCTCCCAGCAACACCTCATGGGACAATCTGGTGAAATGCAGACTCAGCTGGTGTAGGTCTGGATCTAGTTTAAGTTGGATACAATGTCAACTGGCAAAGCTGGAGTACGTACAAACACAAACAGGAAAAGTCCCATGTCACATCATGCTAAGGTGGGCTTACAGATTCAGGTCTCTGCCACCCAAGACTTCATTTTGTGATGCTATTTTCCAGCAGATAAATGCCATTACATTTTTGTTGAGAAGTTTATCTTCCTTAAAGTGAATGGATCCATACTTGAAAGGTTTTGAAATTAATATTCCTCTTTTTTTCTTAAAGGCAAAACCCAGTTACCTTCTAAGCACTTAGGAAGTCTGATAGTTAATTGCTGAGAAGGTCATAGCAATTTAAATACTTAAAGGATAAAAAACCTCTGCTTAAATGGCTAACCTTTCTTAAGTGGTTTCTTAAATTGCCTGAAAGTTATCTGATCAGTAGAAGTGCCAGGAAAAGGAAACAACATACCGAGTTGCACAAGCAATAATTAATGAAATCCCATTTGCAGCAATTTTCAGCATAAATATTATGTTCCTGGGCTCACTGAGAGCAGGCTGGACAAAGAAAAAGCCTCCTTTAGTCACCACAGGGCTTAGCACGTTTCAGTTTTCTAGGAGCATTCTAAAGAGAAGGAAATATCAGTAGTAGCAATGCTCTGAAGCAAAATTAAACAAACAAACAAACAAACAAACAAAAAACCAAAAAAAACCCAACCTGGACATTATTGCTCATATTAAGTTGCATATACAAATGCTACCGTAATATGGCAGGAATGGCACATATTTTGGTTTGAAAGGCTCTGATTTATGGACATGAAGTAGACCTGTGTAAATAGTCTGCAATGAGTATTTAATTTACTGAATTTTGACCTTTGCTTTTTCCTCCCAAAGTACCTAGCAGCACACTTTTTGATGTCAATGCCTTTTACAAGAGATTAAACAGTGAGCTGAACTTCCCTTGTGTTTATTGACCACAATGTTTTTTCACTTCCCTGAGTCCCTGAGCATTTTAGGCACAGAGAATGAGCAAAAGCGAACTACCAAGAGTATTTCTGCGTGTGATTCTAAAATTTCCTACCAAAACTTGATTGTTCAAATACTAAATAACTTAACTAGAAAAGGGATGAATACAGAAGACTGATTCACTCATCCTGTGCCTGCCCCCCTGGTTCACTATTTAACTAAATATCCAACATGCCTTTACCCAGCACCCAGCCTTGTACCCTTGATTCCTAAATCCGTGTGCTCTCGGGGAGACATCAGAACTCTGAGTTCCCCTTGACAAGCTGGAGTGCCATCAGCTTTCTGGAAAGTAAGTGAATGTGGTGCACAGTCATTAATTTTTCTCAGGGTTGGTTTTTTTTTTTTAAGTTATGTTCTAAATAGTTACTTTTAAAAGGTAAACCCTTCATTTTGCATCATGCAAACATTCTTATCATACTCATTTCTAGGCTCATGACCCCGTATTTCTCATGCCGCACACTTCTTTTTGTTCTTAAATCAATTGACTTGAAGATCTAATGCAGAGTGTTACAGAAAATACAAGGGAAATGATAGAACAGGCACAGCGTTGCAATGAACAGGTCAATAATCTGAGGGATGTTGAATAATTTGTGGGATGGGAGGAGATGATGAGGCTAAAGTCCACCTGGCAGACTTGCATTAGAAGAAAATTGACCAGCAGAGGAAAAACAAAGAATGGGATCTTCTGACCTAAGCATGCCTGTGGTTTTAGAGAAGCTTTCTCTGAAGTTTATCCCTTTATTACAACACATTTCAAACCACCAGGAGGGACAGAAGAGCATGCCTCAGTCTCACCATGGTTGGGAAGATGCGGCATGTCAAACCACTTCCAATATAAATACTGGATTTTGTTGCATGAAACTCTTCCTCAGACAGCAATACATCTCAGTATATACCAATAGATACTAAAAATCTCTTTTCCCACCTCCTGCTTAGAAGGAATGGTAAAAATCAGTAAAAACTCAGATGAATACTCTGTCTTAGTGGAAAATATAATGATTTTATCCATACTGCCCAGCTGGGGAAGAGAGTATAAAATCTGATGCATGTTTGAGAAGAACAATTGTTTAAAACTAAAGCAAGCAGAAAAAATGTTTAATTCATGAGAATGGTTTATGAGCTACACTCACAAACAAGTGTCATGAAGATTTTCCTGACTACAGCACTGCTGGGTGTTCTTTGATAGTTCTTTCTCATTGTTGCATTTAGGCAAAATTAAATGAATTAAGCATTTTATAACAACTTACAATTTTCTAGAATGAGCCATGTGTGGACAGGAACCAATGTGTGCTTTCTGTCTATCAAGAAGCTGAAATTCAAAATATGGAAGAGCTCGTAAGTGGGACAGGCCCAGGTCAGAAGACAACACCTCTGACAGGGCTTTGATATTTATTTGAATATTCAGGTTTTGTGAAACATTGCTTCATACCTACTGAATAACATGACTTCAAGGCATCATCTGCCCCTTCATCTTTCAAGAATTTCCCAGTGTGATTTTCATGGCACTGCAGACTGGTTGGACGGCTGCAGGCAAGTGTTGGACTGGCTACCCATTCCTCACCAAGCAAGCTAGTGCCATGCTATCTCTTTTCTGAAGCAATTATTGGGAGAAAAAGCTGGATTCTCATGTGGAATATTATGCTTTAAAAGACAATTTTCTGTCTACTTCCTCAGTGAAAGTACAAACTCTCTGAACTATCTCTTCCTGTATGTACTTTGGAAGACAGCATCCTCGGGCCAGGCAGAGGAGAGACAGGAGGAAAGAGATGCAGTGGCTGCTGCCAGTCCCCAGTGACCACTGTGACTGCTTTAACTGACATTATGCTTACTGATGCCAGGGTTTGCTAATGAGAAAACTGTGTGCACGTGAAAAAACACTGAACTGTGCTTCCTAACACTGGCAGTGTTGGCCACAGCACCCTCTTTACCAGGCTCCCTCTGGAAATCAAGATTGACAGCTTGTGAGAATTTGGCACCATGCCCGCTCTTCAAAGCCCCAGGCTGCCAAAGCCCAGCGATTAGCAAAAAGGGCTTTCAAGCACAACAAGAAAGGACACAGCAAATAAGGCGACTGCTGTGTACACAGCAGCAATGCTGGTGGCTTGAAATGAATACTACTGAATAGCTGGCAAAATGTTTAGGAGACTCAGAATTTCAGCCTAGCAGCAAAACTGGGGATGGAAAAAAAAACCTGAGAAACTTCAGAACCAGATATTAAAGCCATTCTGTTTAAACATCACATGTGAAGAAACGGGCATTTATAGTAGATATCAGAGGAACAGGAAAGATTTAGAAATTCCGTATTACATTCCAGCTAAACTGCTTCTGAGTCAGAACTTTATACGGAACAAAGGTATGCCCAGGAAAGAGTAAAAATTATAGAACAATATTTTATACCATGTTGCAATCTGCATATCCTCTAGAAAAATGTCACTTTAGTCCATATTTCAGCATTCTCTTTATATTACATTGCACAAAATACTTGGTGGTGTCATTTTTACAAAAGCTGCGTGCTAAGTCTTTCTTATCTGTGTCAAAACTAACTTGGATGTAATAGTTAAAGACTGTTCACCTGAACCAGTAGTCTTCCAGAAACATGTTTATGAAAGTCCTAAGTAGAATGCTCCAACTACAGTTTACTTTATATTCATATTAAAAAGATTTTGGAATATAGAAAATAAATAAAAATATAATATAGAATAAAGAAAAATAAGGGCCAGTGAAGCAACTAGGAATGGAGGGGCAATAAGAACATATTTCTTTGTGTAAGACAGTGAAAGTTAAAGCAAGATATAATATGATAATAAGATATAATTATGAAATAACCATAATGTGAAATTTATTATGTTCTTTTATGCATGAGTATAATTGATAACAGCTAAGTAGCTTATTTTTTTTTATTTTTAGCTGAAAATTTAGAGAACTATAAACAGCAATCTAGCATTTACAAACTCTTACTCATCTCAGTAACTTTGATCTTAATGTCTGACTAAGGTATGAAAAAAATTACTATTGTTTTTGTACGAACTCCACATCTTTCTCAGGCTCAATAAAAAAGTTTTCTCTAGTGATGACACTATAGCCTGTCAAAAATTCATCCCACCTAAACCTTTTAATGAGATTTCAGTATAAATATGAGCACATTAAAAACCATCTGATGGCAAAAAGGAGCAGGAGAACAGTCTGGAAATCATAATATTCTAATTATATAAGAACAGTATGCAAAACTGAAAACCATACTACTGATTTTTTTCATACACAGAATCTGAGGCTATAGAGATTTCCCACAACAGTATTTGAGCAGTGACAGCAGAATACAAGTAAGTGATTTCTGAGATTTTTTTCTGCTCAACCCTGTCCAAAGTCACTGAAGAAGCTTCATGACCATATCTAGATTTTATTTCAGTGTGGGCTCAAATTCAATCTCAAGCTCCAGCATATACCTGTGAAGTCTTTGGAGCTTAAGAAGGTCAAAATTTTATGCACTTGATGTCTTTTAGGATAGACATAAACATTCACACTGGGTGTTGTAAGCTCAGGTATCTTTATGCCTGATCAATTTAAGTCTGCATTTATATTGTAGAATCACAGCAGCAGAGAATGGTTGGAGTTGAAAGGGATGGTCAAAATCATCTAGTTCTAACACTTCTGATTTGGGCACTAGATCATTAGATCAGGTTACTCAAAGTCCCATCCAACCTGACCTTGAACGCTTCCAGGGATGTGGCATCCAAAATTTCTCTGGGCAACCTGTTCCAGTGTCTGACCACCCTCATCACAAAAAATGTCTTCCTTATGTCCAAAGTAAACCTGCCTTCTTTCAGTTTAAAGCCATTGCCCCTTGTCCTGTCACTGCAGACCCAGGTAAAAAGTATTTCTCCATCTTTCTAATAAGCCACATTCATATATGGAAAGGCCACAACAAATTGGTCACACTGGAGACTTTTCTTCTCCAGGGTGAACAACTCTCTCAGCCTCTCTTCATAGCAGAGGTGTTCCAGTCCTCTGCTCATCTTTGTAGTCCTCATCTGGACCTGCTTCAACAGATCCATGTCTTTCCAGTGCTGAGGACTCCAGAGCTCAACACAGTATGCCATGTTTTATGCCACCAGAGTGGCATAGATGTCCAGAATCACCTCCATTGACCTGCTGGCCACACTTCTTGTTATGCAGCCCAGGGCATGATTTGTTTTCTGGGCTGCAAGCGCACATTGCCAGCTCATATCCAATTTTTCATCCATATATTTCATTATACTTTGCAGTGATATTATGTAACCATTGTCAGGCCAAAGAAGCAGCTTGAACTCATTCTTATGAAAATGTGATGGTGTACACACTGAAGTAGTATTCACACCACCCAAGTATTTAGCTTATTTATCTAAACAAGAAGGTTGACGTTCACTGGGCTTTAGCCAGTGGAGACTCATAGTTTCTCCTGGAAGATGGCACAATGCAGCAGTAGGCCTGTGGTGACATGTCTAGCAATGCATGGAACAAGATGAAGCTTCCCCTGTTTTTATGCCTGAGACTCAGACTTCAGAGACAGGCATGTCCTTTGACTCTTGCCAAATTTAGGGTCAGGCCAACACGTAGGGCTGTGCAGGTGCAGAAAGAATAAACATCTAAGGGTACAGAAATTGTCCAGATCTACTAAGCATGACTTCCCTGAACTGAGAATAGTGTAATAAATAGGACAGAAATAAAATCCTACATTAAAAAAATATGATGAACACATATAAGTAATTACAAGCAGCTCAAAGATCCAATTAATGACTACATCAATCCAGACACCAAAGTCATCTAAAGAGAGTAGAAAAGTATAAACAACATAGAAGTATCACTTTACATGTAGTCTCAGCATTTTTGGTTTTATCGCCTGAGATGCCAAAAGCTGACAGGATAATCTCTAATATTTCAAATCACTCAGATACACTCCTATCAGTCCAGAAACACATTCATCTTCTTAATGACACTCAACTGTGGCCTATTCAACATATAATGAATGACTTTTCTGTATTTAAAATTAAAATGAGAGCATACATCACAAATCATTCACAAAAATAAAGGAACAATCTATGACAAATATATCATAGTGTATAGAAGAAGTCCCAGTTTTTCATGACCCATAATACTTGAGTCTTCAAGCAATGATGCTTCCTTGAAGCTATAAACCCTTTTCTTTAACTTACAGAAAATGAAAGAAATAAATCAAACTCAAGATGTGGGAACCTGTTAGACTTGGTATCACCTGTCACATCTTTGTTGCAACTCTTATCTATACATGTTCTTTCCTAGAATTTCTTTCTTGTATCAGGAATCTTTTCTAATATTGGCTTGCAGTACTCCTGCCACACTTTCAGTCCCATACATATAATCTATTCGAAAGACATAAAATATTTTTTTTTTTTCCTAATGACATTTCTCATACAATGCAACAAAATATCTGCACAAATAGCTTACCAAAATTTAATTAGGCATGCTGAATGGAAAAGCATAACATATGCTTCTGTGCTAGCTAATTTATTCTGAAGGGTCATTTAATCTTGTATTTCATGGTATAAGGTGATAACTTATGTGTGATAGAAAGAAATTCTCTCCTTAATCATATTAACTTTTTCAATTACCCAGGAATATTATTTGCCCCTATTTCTCCCCTCATAATTTTCTAAAACACTGAATACTATTTCCAGAGTCAGGAAATAACACCAGATGAGTTAATAATTCAGTGTAGTATGTCAACTCCTGGATTTCAGTGGTGTACTACATTCTACGAATAGCATAATACAAAATGTGAAAATTTGCCCTTATTGCTATGCAGCATGAGGAAATTTTATAATTGAGACATGGATGAGACCAGTTTGGAAACAAACATCCATACAACAAATAATATGGTCTATGATCCGTCATAAGCCCTTTCTCACTGAAGCCCACATGAAAAAAAGCAACTAAGTTTATATAGAAAGGTTTATTGCTGCATTCTTATGATACATATGTAAAATCCTTTCAAGCATTTAAGATTCTAGACTACCCCCTTTGTTATTAGATCGCCAGAATACATTTGAAATATATCTCTGTGTATGTATTAGGCCAAAATTCTATATAGTCCTGATAATGAATGACATCTTATTCACTATACTTGAAGTACTGTATATGGGCTCCCAGTCATGTGTGAACAGTTTAAATCTATTTGAGAATATATTTTGCAACCTTGTTTATAAACTATTCCAACAATTCTTATACTGATATACTTCAGTGCAACAAATGTAAACCTTTAAATTAACTATGAATTTGCATTAAAATTATTGCATCTGAATATCATAGAATCACAGAATGGTAGGGATTGGAAAGGACCTCTGGAGATCATTGAGTCCAACCCCCCTGCCAACGCAGGAACCTCCAGGGCAGGCCACAGAGGAACAGATCCAGGCAGGTCTTGAAAGCCTCTAGAGAAGGAGACTTTCAATATATATCTACTGATAATAATACATATAGATAATATTGTATATCTAGTAGATTAGGCACAAAAGTAATAATGGTAAACACCAAAGAAAAAAAAAAAGTTAGCAGTTACTCTTTTAAATGTCACTTTAAACCCAATAATTTTTAAGTTCATTTTCTATATTATTTTAAATTTTGTGCAGAATATACAATAATAATATTTCACCTAAATGCCTCAACATAAAAAGCCAGCACTATTAGTACAAATATTATTCCAGTGTGTACATCTGCCACCATAAAGTCAAAAAGCATCAACAGTAATTGCATACAACTGTTATCTGGGACACCACATATCGCTCACTATATATGTGCTATGTTAGGTAATTTTGTGTGTGACCTTCCAATTGCACTGACATTTCTAGCTCCGTTACCAAATAAATTTGAAAAAGATAGGATGATTAATTTTACTTCCACATGCAGAAGATTATATTAGCTGCGGTTTTCTGCAACACATCAAAAAGCTGCTTGGAAATTCTTGGACACTTATATGCATAATATAACCTGAATGGACATGAAGTCTCCTTCATGTTGCACGTTCTCCTTGGATAATTACTTGATTGCCCCAACTAGCTGAGATCTGCAGAACTGTCAATATTTTCACTACAAATTACAGAATAATTCAAGTTACAAAGAATAGTTAGTCTGGCATTTGGGGTAGCTGGTTTTGTATTCTTAAAAACAAATTTTGGACTGGGTACTTAATGATACGATATTATATATTCATCATATTCAGTAAATGTTCTTCTGTTTCAGTACATGTTCTTCAATTCTGTTGGAATTGTTCAATAAATTTAGAACAGACTGCTGCCCTCAATCTCTCCTTCTTCCCTTCTGACTCACACTATGGCTTTTTTGATTTGTTTGGCTTTTTGGTTTGTTTCTTTGTTTTGGATTTTTTTTGGTTTGTTTGGTTGTTTTTTTTTAATTTTGGCCGAAGTTTACTGTAGGATATGTGTCCTCCAGTACAAGGCGAGAGCTAACGAGTTCTGTTTCATACACCTATTTAGATTGAAACACCCTTTAAATATTTTCTGTTAGTTCAGAACTGAACACAGGAGGACTTTCATGTTCTCAAGCTGTAAGGATATAACATATAAAGAAATACATGCAGGTGGATGAAATCAATAAATTTCTGATTCAGACAAGAAAACATAAAAGCTGAATGACTAGTTCCGCCCTAAAAACCTGAAGAAAAGTGGATTCTCAAGAGAAGAGTTTTGACATATGCTTTCCTCTCTTATTTCTGTAACTTAGAACAGAATTGGCTTCCTCTAAATGAAACAGGAATTTTGGGTAGTCTCATTCCCTCGGTGTCTGTGGGATCAGGAAAAGCCAGTATCCATCGCCCATACTTCTAGCTCCCCAAAAGTCAGGTGTGGAGCCTAAGCTAGCTATGTAAGTCAGAGAAGGCAGTGAGATTCATTCTATGTATCTAGGAGATGTAAATGTCCAAAGAAGGAATAGTCTTATGGAGGAGGCTGACATTTACTATACAGATGACCTACAGAATAACTTGTATTAGAGAGGTAAAGAAGGAATCTCTCTCCCCCTGTACATCCTGTGATATTCAGAAGAAAGAGTTCACAAGAATTTATCCATCTTTTTTTGTGGTAGTGCTGGGTAGTAGCCAGGACAAGTACACCACTGAAAACCAGCATAGTGTTAAAGTACTAAGGCCTGAACAACAGGCCCTGAACCAAAGCTGACCTCTAGATGAACCTCACAACCAAATGCTATACTGCGTGCAATGCAATTTTTATCTATTTTATTGTTCTAACATGAATATATATGTTGATGTCAAGTTATTAAGATTTGTTGTAATGCTTATTGTGTAACAGTAACCAAGAGTAGATCTTTCCTTGTTGCAAGGCTGTGAAACCAGACATCCAGCCTTTTTGAGAAATATGTGGTTAAAGCCCAAACAGACAGAGAAACTCCCTTGGTTCCGCCTCAAGCCCTGGCCAGGCTTTGGGTGGAATAAAAAAGGAGGATGAAACCAGAGATTTCCACACTTGAAATTATGTGAGCTTGTTTATTGAACTATGTTTTTATATGGACCTTCTTGAAGAGACTTTGGAGACCTCATCTATGAGTGGATGCACTGCGTAGGACCTCCCAATTGCTGGGAAAGGTTCTCCAAATCCTCACTGCAACCGGGGCTCCCCAGCGACTGCAGATCTGGATGATGGTAATGTATTAAGGGCAACTGGTGATGTATCTTTCTTAATCACTATAGCTAACCTTATGTAGCAATGATTAGGTGCATTACCCTGTTTCGCTTTATTCTTGCTGTATCATTTCACTTATTATTTTATTGTTTTAAACACGAGTAAAGATAAACTCACTTCTTTAACTTGGTGCCTGTGTCCTTTGTGCTGAGCCCGCCCATTGACAAAACAAGTGGAAAACATGATAGGAAATTTCTCCCACCAAACTATCTGGTGTATCTAATAAGCATTATCCATCTACATTATTAATTAAAGATTGTATATAATCTCATATATAATGCAGTGTGAGATACCACTTTATTCTTTGTGATAGAAGCCTGCTTCATGGGAGGAGAAAACACATCTGCAGATTCATTACCTTGTTCTGCTTATATCACAAGAAAGAGGAAAGACAAGATGGCAGAAAACAGACATAACTAAAGGTAGCTATTTCCAGTACAGTAACTCTAAAAGATGAAGACTTATATGATCCTCATTACAAATTATCTGGGGTCTGAATCATCAAATAAAAGATTTTGATTCAGAGGTTCAATAGTGCATGATTTTTTACCATAGACATTTTAGCACCATGATTCAGCCTCCTACTTAAAACTATATTTCATTGTGTGACAATCCTATGAGATTCATTTCTGTAGAGTGTGTTTTAGCAATTGCAGACAAATCTTTGAAAGAGCAAATTAAAATATTAATTCTGTTAACAACAGCTGACACCAGTAGTTTGTTACTTGAAACAGTAAAACAGAATAATGTATTGTCAAACTATTCAGAAGTACACATTTGCTGCATCAATTTAAAGCAATCTGAATCATTATTTGTGGACTTAGATATGTACCTGTGGATCCATCCTCTTAATAGCCAGAGACTCAATATAATACTAGTGTTACACTGCAGTTGAGAGTTGTATGCATGGTTAATTATGTTTTTAATTAAGGAAGCAAGGCTAGCTGGCCATTCCCTATATCTCCCTACCCTATAAACAGACCTCTGGAGAAGGATTAACAACATAATACAAAGGAAACATCCTTCTCCTTTCCTCTCATCACAGATAAAAAAGCATTTGGTAACAGACTTCTTTAATATAACAGGGGTGAAGTGGGACTGGTAGTTAGACAGAAAAACAGAGACGTTTTTATTTTTTTTTCCCCACTTCAAAAAATGATTCTTAAGTGAATTCTTCAAAGTTTATAGATATCCCATAAATCACTCACGCTGGAGCACTAAAGAAGAAACACACAACATGCAGCCATTGACTTTCACAGCAAGGATTTGTAAGTACAGGAAGGGAGGACTTGTCTTTAAAGCCTAAATTCATCAAAGCACTTGCACATCCATAAGCTAAAAACCATCCCAACTCTGTTCCTATGTCTTCTAAACACAGTGTATGAGATGAGGGTCTGGTGTTAAGTGCCAAGGTTACTTCTAAAGACTTGGTTTCAAAGAAACTTCTTGAATACCGTGATAGGCAAAAGGTGACAGAAGATGGAGATCAGGGTAAGGCTTTGTGTGCATATTTTAACCACTAACTGCCAGCACTCTCACCTCCCCTGCCCACATTCTGTAAAGATAAAAAACTATTCTTTTTTGGACAATAAATGGAGTTTATCTGATTTAAACCAATGGAACATTCAATTTTTTTTAATAGGTTAAACATCATACCTGGATAAAAAAGGGAAAAGAACCTGAAAGCCCTGAGCACAACCAGAGGTGTCCTTGGGACCAGGACACATTGTGCAGGAATAACTGATCATTCGACTGAACTCAGAAAACTTTGAATTTAGTGCAGTAACATGCAGTGTTCATAAAGAAATTAATAATTAGCAATGAATTAATTCTCTGCAGACAAAAGTAGATGGGCAAAACCAGTTAGCCTTATTGTGGGGAAACTAAGAATCTAGGAAAGGAAGCCAGAGTCACACAGTGATGGCAATTAAATGTAAACCTTATATTCTTTCCAGCTCCAAATGCCAGATCCATAAGGGATTGAATTCATTATAAACTCCAATAAAAATATAAGAAATAAAAATTTCTAAAAAGGAAAAAAATAATAATAACATTTGCAATTGTAATATCTTACCTTCTGATTTCATTGCATATTCAAAATAATGACTGCCCAGAACTGCACATGTGCCTTAATTTAGCTATGTTTGATAAAACGGAAATGTATCTCATGCTCAAGTGTTCTTGTAAAGGAGCTCTTGTCAGAGAATATATAAAAGCATTTTACTTTTTCAAGGAAGATGAACGGAAGGTTTTTTGGTTTTTTTTGTTCTTTTTTTTTTTTTTTTTTGTAATATATGGCTATAAACACAAGTTAAATCTGTACAGATTTCCCTAAAGCTGTTATTGAGAAGCCACAAATTATTGCAGATTGCATAACAACTGTAGCATGATGAAGTTAAAGCTCTAAGCTTATATTGATGTTGGGTAGATAAATGAAAAAGGAATGCTACATTACAACAGTAATCAATCAGAAAAATAATCCAGAGACTAATCAATGTCTCTGAATAAGAGAACATTAATCCCTGATGGAGATATTACAAACAAAATAATATCTAGCTTAACTATCTAAATTCCACTCACCATCTTTTCCTATTATGTTCATCATGGAATTGAATTTCAGAGGACTCCAAAGAGCTGTTGCTCTAGGTCTCATTTTTTTCATTATTCTATTTAATTGTGTGCACTGTAATTTAATTTACTGTAATGCTGCCTCTATTGTGGCAATGCAAAATTCCTTGTAACAGTACCCATTAAAGTATATTAAAAGTATTTATCATGATCCTCAAGTGTACAGATAATATTACGCATGGAAAACTGGGATTTAACTTAATTGCTACAAATAATTCAAAACAGTTCTTTTTGCATTTATCTAAATGTAAACCAGCAAGAACAATAATCGTAAAACAAAACTCAGAGAGATCAAACCTGGTCTTTATGAAGCCACGACAAATAAAATACTTTGGAATATAAATCACTGTTCTGAATAAGTAGAGATGGGAAAAACCACGTGTGGAAAGATGTACACCAAATTGCTGTAAAACAATGAGTTCTTTTATTTATATTGTCCTCATCTCTCTTTTTTTTTTTTTTAATCTTCCCCTCCTTCATGCATGAACGTGCCGCTTCCCCACGTTATTGTTTTTTATAAAAATTATTGCTTACTCCAAAAGGACTGACTCCAAAGTGTCAGGACTCACACTGATTATGCTTTTCAGGTTTGCAAATGCCATGTGAGGAATAAGGCAATCTCCCAGTTGGCTGCGTGGTGTCACAACCAAACCCTTTTGGCCAGATGAGGCACCACAGTCCGCCCATGGAGAGCAGCAGCAACAGAACACTGCCAACAAAGCACCGAATGATTCTCTGCCTGTTGAAATCTGAATGATGTGAAATCATGAAGAGTTTGGCACAGATCTGGATGTCAAACTCAAGACTTCAGGTGTCAAACTGGCACCTTTACAGACAGAGGGATATTGCAGTTACTAAGCAGCTTGTTTCTGATGCATAATACATATGCACACAACTTTGCTTACTTTGCTGGGGTATTTAGAAAACCTTATAATACTCCACAAACAAAAAAATTAAACTGTTCTTCAAGTCAAAAATTTACTAAAAGTTTACAAGTAAGCAAAACAGAAAACAGTAATCTTTCACTATTTCAGATGATACATATTTTTCTTCAACAAGGGCTCTCTTTATCCTTCCCATATTCCTCTCTTTCGCCACTTATTTGCTTTACCTCCTTTAAAGTTTCATAGTTATCCATCACTTTTAACTCAGAAGAGAAAGAATAAACCTGAAGCACTATTTCAGTGTTTTGCCCCTTGGAAGTAGTCTAATTTTGCAGAAAGAGAAGAATGTGTTCTACCTTTTTAAAAATAGCAGTGTAAGTCTTACAAATGTCTTGTCAGAGCTAAAAATATAAGTCTGCTTTAAGACTGGATGTGAGGGAGGCAATAAAGACTCTTAAAATCACCACTCTGTTACATCAGCAACAAAACAGGGATTTTTCAGCATCTGTTTGAGGTCTGATATAACTCTTCTGTGAGGACAATGTAATTTTTTAACTATCACTCTTAGAGGATGGAGTTTTTAACCTAGAGTTAAATTGCTCTCTTGGTTGTTCCATTTTGAAAATGCCATCACTAATTACTTGGAAGTATCATATCACTCCATGAATCAAGTTCGCCGGAAATATTCAAAGCGATATATCTAGTTGAATATCTTCAACCATTTTTACATCTCACTCTTCACAACGGGACTTTAGTCTAAAAATTTGTAGACGAATATTTGGAGATTGCATTTGAATTTCATTCGCTCACTACCACGAATGATTTATTTCTCATGCTGGTTATTAGCAAAACTGCCACTGGCTTCAGCAGTACAAGAACTGAGATACTGAGATACAGGATACCGAGAGCATTATAGGAGATCTTACAGATTTCCTTAGGAGTCAGAGGAGATCATTCAAACAATTTTCAAAATTCATTTAAATTACAAACATTTTAAGTACTTAAATGAGTGTCCCACTTTCCTGAGTGTTTTAACCTACCTTTGCACGTAGCCAACCTATGAACTTTAATTTTTCATCAGTAATTAATATAGATCTAGCTTAGGAAGGTATGGTAATTTTTATTTTTTCTGCCACCTTTCCCATTTCAAATAAAAAACTTGAGTTCCTATTTTCCATGTGTATGCAGAAACATGTCTTTGTCATATACTACCAAATAATTTTATGCAACAAGGCATATTAACAAGGAGACAAGGAGCTACAGTGCCCTGTAGACAGGCAGGAAACAGTAATTTTGGGAGTTTGAGGACCTAGAACAATACTGACGGTATAAAGCATGGTTTGGTATTGATTCTTTTTCTTTTTCTTTACCTGCTGCATGAAACTCAACAGAAAAAAAAGGTGACACACCATCTACATTTAGTACGTGGAATACTCTGGAGGCTTATTCAAGTATGTCTTGAGAATCATAGAACCACAGAATCGTTACTGTTGTAAAAGACCTCTAAGATCATCAAGTCTAATCATCAACCCAACATTATCATGACCACTAAACCATGTCCTGAAGTGCCACATCTACACTTTTTTGGAACACCTCCAGGGATGGTGACTCCACCTCTTCCCTGGGCAGACTGTTCCAGTGCTTCACCACTCTTTCAGTAAAGAAGTTTTTCCTAATATCCAATCTAAACCTCTCCTGGTGCAATTTAAGCCCATCTCCTCTCATCCTATCGTGTTACTTTTGAGAAGAGGCCAACACCCACCTCACTAAAACCTCCTTTCAGGTAGTTGTAGAGAGCAATAAGGTCTCCCCTCAGCCTCCTCTCCTCCAGACCAAACAATCCAAGTTCCCTCAGCCACTCCTTATAAGGCTTGTTCTCCAGACCCCTCACCAGCTTTGTTACCCTTCTCTGGACATGCTCCAGCACCTCAATATTGTTCTAATACGGCAGCACCCAAAACTGAGCACAGTACTCAAGCTGCAGCCTCACCAGTGCCGATTACAGGGGCACGATAACTTCACTACTCCTGCTGGACAGACTATTTTTGATACAGGCCAGGATGCTGTTGGCCTTCTTGGCCACCTGGGCACACTGCTGGCTCATGTTCAGATGTCTGTCCACCAAAACCCTCAGGTCCTTTTCTGATGGGCAGTTTTCCAGACACTCTTCTCCAAACCTGTAGCACTGCCTGGGGTTATTGTGACCCAAGTGTAGGACCTGACACTTAGCCTCATTAAACCTCATGCAATTGACCTCAGCCCATCAATTCAACCTGTCCAGATCCCTCTGCAGAGCCTTCCTACCCTCAAGCAGATTGACACTCCTGCTCACTTGGGTGTTATCTGCAAACTTACTGAATGTGCACTGGATCCCCTCATCCAGATCACTGATAAAGATATTTAATAAGAGTGGCTCCAAAACTGAGCCCTGGGGAACACTGCTTGTCACCAACTGGATTTAACTCCTTTCACCACAACTCTCTGGGCTCAGCCAGCCAGCCAGTTTCTAACCCAGGGAAGAGTACACCTATCTTGCCACGAGCCATCAGGTTCTCCAGCAGAATGCTGTGGGAGACAGTGTCAAAGGCCTTACTAAAGTCCAAGTAGATAACATCCATAGCCCCTCCCTAATCCACTAGGCAGGTCACCTGGTCATAGAAGGAGATCAGGTTGGTCAAGCAGGACCTGCCTTTCATGAACCCATGCTGGCTGGGCCTGATCCCCTGGTTGTTCTGTATGTGCCATGCAAATGCACTCAAGAAAACCTGTTCCATAATCTTGCCTGGTACCAAGGTCTTCTTATCAAGAACACAGTAACTTTTATATCAGTGTGAAAGGAACACCCTTAAATAACTTAGTGATAATCTCAGAGTAATGATACTTCAGCTATACTCTTAAAATGGAAGTGGTATCATCCACTGGGAATTTCCTACCAATCTGTATAAACATTTAGGAAATGGACTATGAAATGATTTTAAAACTTTGGAAGTGATTACACACCTTTTAGGGTAGAAGAACTGAATGTTAAATAGCATGGGAATTTCAAATTGTTGATAAAAGACAGAACATCCCTAGTCACTGTGTAGAAGACAACAGAAGGAACTGGATAATTTACAATGACTTACACTCAGCTATGAGTTACAGATATATATCACATCCACATCTTTCTCTCTCTCTCTCCACATATACATACAGATAAAAAGCTTTTAAAAAGCTATCCTCATGCCTGACTCCTCTAAGTAAGGTCAGAGTGGCTGAGCCATGCAGCTAAAACAACAGAGATCTGTTCTTAACCCAAGAGTGACTGGGAAAAATATTGTTTTCTCTGTTCCAGGATGGGCTTAAATCAGTTCTAAAATTTAGAGAGGGAAGTCATAGAAAACATCTTAAATCTTTGACATAAATATGACAAACCACCTTCTGAAGGAAAAATCCATGCCGCAAGGAAACAAATAACTTGGCAGAAACAGAAACAAATGGACTTTCCCAAAATTTTATAGCACAAACTGAAACAGCCAGGGGCTGTGGTGTTGCAGATCGTTTGAAACTGCATAAATTGAAGGGTAATGGGCAGTTGGTCTTTCTAGCCAGGTTCCAAATCCAAAGTTACTGGTCAGTGCTCTTAAGGAGATGTCTGTTAACACAGATGAACTTTATGATATATAAGGGACTATCAGAAGGCATCTCATTGATTAGATAGGCAGGCAGGACCACCTGACTATCAGGAAGGGAAGAATTGACCTGAGCCAGCAAGACAGCGAGAGGGATAACCAATGAAAGGTGCAAAAGCTACCAAACAAAAGATGGTCCCGCCTGCCAGGAATATGGCGCTAACAAATGATCTGGAGAAAGACAATATTCCCATAGAGTGCAGAGAAGCAAGAGGAAAATAACCCAAAATATGCAGGGATATGGTAAAAAATGAAGATGTTTATGATTCCCCAGCTAGAAAAATCCTTGCTGAATAAACACATTCTTTTTGTGCCAGGTGTACATGACAGAAAGCCTTCAGTTTACTGTGTTATTAAAATATACAAATTTAGTTTAAAGGATGTGGTGGGAAGCAGGGAAGATGTCGTGCATTTCCTTAGTTGTTGCACTCTGGATAACATGGAATCTTCTGGAAGGAAAGAGAAGGAACTGCTTTCAGGGAACAAGCAGAATTTGCACAGCTCTGAGGAGGTGATGAAACACAAGAGGGGTGAGACAGCATGTGTGCACACGATGAGACACACCTAAGAGAAGCATTGTAAAGATGAGCATCCAAACTTTTGCCACAGAAGAGGTATTTTCAAAAGAGACAGCTATTTTCAAAAGAGACAGCAGTGGTTGGGCAACTGAAAGTTGCTAGAACATTGAGGAACACTAGAGGAAAGAACGATAAAGTTGGTCTCTTCTTTTAATCTGGGCCTGCCAAGAGATTTAAGTTTTCTCTGCATAAGGAGAAAGTCTGGTTTCGGAAATTTCAGGTAAAACTTAGCTTTAGGTTTTGAAAGCCATCGGTACCTCTTGACATGCTTAGAATATGAAGAACTGAGAGAATGCAGATTACAGTAGACTTTAAAGTAGACTTTAAAGAGATAATATACTTGTGCAAATGATCCTTTCAAGATTTCAGTTTCAAAATATAGGGTCCTCTGCTTTTTTGTTTGTTTCCTTTTGCTTGCATTTTTCTTTGTTGCTGGTTGTTTGTTATAGTCCCTAGACCCTTACAGCAGACAGTATCAGGAAGCTAGAAAGAAGGAAGGGAAATAAAAATGTGTTGCAGCAGAACCAGTGTGCTGCTGTAAATTCTGCTCATATCTTGAAAGCATGCTGAGGGCCTAATCCTGCTCTTAGTCGTAAAGCTATTTGTGGGGTAAAATGGATGTAAACTGTAAGGTACCATTGCTGCAGAGATAACAATACAAAGTCAATAATACTTTTACATGTAGCAAAAGAAAACATACCAGGAAAAGATGGGGTGATCACCAATTAGTGATTTAAAGCTAGCTATTGATGCTTGTGGATGTGAGCCAGTTTTCTAAGCCCAGTGCCACATATTGCTCTATCTTTCCCTTAGAGATTTTACAGATAAAGATGACAAAGGAGCACTTCAATGAAACAGAAACATCTTACCTATAAAACAAAAATTTCAGGGATTTTGCATAAAGTCCAGATCAAAACTCCCAGCAGGCTTGTGGTAAACCTACAGTTTCTGTTTTAATGAACTAAAATGGATTTTTAATAAAATTTCCCAAAATTCTATCTCCAACTGTAAGAGCTGAAACCTCATGATGACACACTGGGTTTAACTACCATAGCCATAAGTTACAGTGAACAACCTCACCAGCATGAGTCAAGTGGTACCATTGTAAAACCTAGTGTATGATTTTTTATTTTTTTTTCAACTTTCTAGTGTCTTTTGTAATTTCTTATTCTTGTTCAGAATGCTGCCACTCTCATTTGGGAGAAAACATTGCATATATAACCATACTGCATTAGCAGTATAAGAATTGTAACAGGCAGTGACACTCAAAGGCTTTCGAAAGTCAGGACACTGAAGAAAACTCTTCTGTTCTCATGCTTCTTTCATTAAAGGAATAGGATTGAGAAAGAATATAACACAATACTTGGATCATCACGTCCTACAGACAGAACTACAAAAATTGTAATTTTTTTTATTCTTTTTTGGGCTATCTGAGCATTATTCATATAATCTCCTTGAATGATGAACATAGTCAGGGGATTGCTATCAAAGAATTAACTCTCCACTATTAGGACACTACACTTAGACATAATCTAATGATAAAATAGACTGTGCTTCAAACCAAAAAGTTATTGGACATTATTCACATTGCATATATGGACTCAATCCTGGAAGATATTTAATCATATATTTAAAAGTTGCAGGACTGAAGTCAGGGCACTTAGCATTTGTAGGGAATAGACCAGTGTGCACTGCAACTCTCACAGATTTTCAAAATCTTTTATAATGTACTCGCGGAATATTGCTGTTAAAACAACACTAAAGCCAGTATGCTAATCACTGAGTCTACATAGGTTCTCTGCATACTGACTTCAGATCTTTTTAGTTGCCAAGAAGTTCTGAACACCTGTGTTTTTAAAAAAGAAAAGCTAATGCAAGAAGTCCTGTTTAATGGGGACAAGCCATTGTGCAGTGGCAGTGGAGCTTCTTAGGAAAGACTCAACCCACAGATTAATGAATGGCAGACGGTTCTCCTGCAACTAATTCTTTTCTGATGAAATCTTAGTTCTTTAATATTTAGTTTAAACAATAGCTGAAACTTGAAGAAGAAAGCAGTTAAAAGTTCACTCGGTAGCTGACAAAACATTGAATCATAGACAAATAGTTTACCTGATTTTTCAAAGCTGCAGTGCAAGTTTTCTAATTTCTGATGTTTTATAGGAAAGAAACAGGAGTCTTTAATAACAGCATCTTTCAAATAGCCAGGACAAAAGATATAAGTGAAAGTTTAAACAATTAAAGAAATGGGTAATAAGATGTGTGCAAATAAACAAGATGTGTGCAAAACGGTAATTGGTGTTGACAGGATTTCTCCAGGTAAAAAGTAAGAATTTAAATTGTGGTGGCAACTATACATCAGTATTCAGGAGATTTAACTCAAGTACTACAACTTACATTTTTCTTCATATGTGGCTGACGGCGAATGCGCTACTGTAGCAATCAATATTTTAACCTTCTTCATCTAGTATACAGCCTTATTATCAGGCTATACATTACTTTCCAAATCCTGCTTTCTGTAAGTAAAAAGTGAGTCAAAAAGATGTTTGGAGTGTCTGTGACTTCTGAAAAGTAAATGTAAGCCTCTTCAGTTGAAATAGTTAATCTGTCTTGCAAGAAGTGTCTTGCAGGTGATAAATAATGAATCTTCAGGAAAAAATAATCAGGTTAAAAATCCATTTTTCATTTCTTTAACAAAATGAAAAGTAATAAAAAATGTTCCTTTAGGTAACACTTGAAATGTTATTAAAGCAAAAACATTTTATTGTTCTTTTGTTACTCAGCTCTCTCAAACATATTCACTTATGTAACTTTTAAACAAAAAAGTTCTTTAAAAAAAATAAAGCACAAAGATTTTACCCTGAAAAATTGTCAGTGACAAGGCTTGCACATTTTCAAGACTTGTCTCACAGCCCTTCTTTGTTTCAGAATTTTTGAGCCTCCACATAATTTTGTGGTCACTGGAAAATTTTCACCACCTTTGAATGTTCACACCATAGTTACACATGTGTACACCAGTTTGGTTATTTTATCTCTGGTCTAAAATGTTCTTGGTTTGCCTACAAAAATTTTCCTTTCACTGCCATCTGCATGAAATCATTGCCATTTTGCTTTTTCACATACGATGCTCTGAAGTTCCACAAAACACAGAGACCAAGTTACGTATAGTATCTAGTCCATGTTCACTGCACGTTGGTGTATAATTTATCTGAATAAAAAAATACCACTCATATAAACAATCTAAACCCAAGGAGTACAGAGAAATGGTGCAAGCCCCAAGACTATGTTCCCTCCTACAAAACACTGGCAGGTAACTACGCAAGAAATCAAAGTGCTTAAGAAACATTGCTACATATTTTTCTGCTTCTTTTAAAGAGAATCCCTGCTCTTACTACTATAGTTTATGTAAAACAAGCTATTGCAGCTCACTGCATACATATTTTTTTTTTTAATGGCACAGTGAAGAGCACTTATGACATGGTTGAAAAGGAGAAAATCTGCATCTGTATATGAAAGAATTCATTTCACTTGTAATGAGAGTTCTCCTTTCACTTCAGTTTGATTTTTACCTTTGCAACCACCTCTCACACTGTTTGGAAAAAGAAGAAAAAGAAATGGAAAAGAATCAAAAGCCAAGCAAGTCAACATGACCATGTTTAATCTCGTTACCACCTGTTCTGAAGAATGGATTTGCATATTTACAATAATATATTACTAAAGAAGTGACAACCTTTAGTGGCAGCATGTAAGCCAGCAAGATAGTGAGAGCTTAACCTGTTCTGGAAACTCACTGGAAACTGGCTGTGCCTTTGTGGAGGGTACAATTCTCAGTGCTCACTACTATGCTCAGTGTATTAAACAATACCTTTTCTATGATTTAAGAAAAAATGGGAGTTAATAAATATTTAAAATTTTAGCCAGTTTTGCATTACAAATCAAGATGGAGAAGTATCTAAAAGCCAGCATAATTTTCTTTTTTTTCTAGTGGACTGCCCATGTTTCATGACGGTGCTTGTTTTTCCTGTCAGAACACTGTAGGATCATTCTCCTGTTGCAGAAAAAGAAACTTGTGTTGAGCCAGTAGCATTAGCTTCAGCACGTTGATTTAAGTACTTGCATTAGCCACTCTGCTCTGGAAGAATCGTAAGTTTTCCTTATATCCTAAATAACATTCTGTAAAACTGCTACAGTTACACCTAGGCATCTCTTCAACAATTCCTACCACAACTTTCTGTGATACCTCTGTGGTACTTAGTACATAATTGGAGTTGTTCATAATATTTAGTAAGTTGCATTGCCTTTTCATATAGTAGGCACAGAGGATACTCTCAAATCTCAAGCCATTCTTAACAGGTGTCCCCTGAGGCTCTGTAAAGGAACAGCCCAAATTCTTTAGTCTCTGAATTTAGCCAGATTTTTTTTGTAAAGATAGGAAAACTTAGAAAACCAGATATACTTCCCTTGACAGAGCGTGCTTCCCAGAACTGGAAACTACCCCTCCATACACTCAAAATTACAAAGTGTGGCCAGAGTGGTTCAGAGTAGAGGCAAGAATTTGTCTACTGTCATTTGGCACTAAAACAACCCAAATCAGTGGAGCAGTTCTTTTCAAACACGAAGTACCTAAGGATTTAGGGTATGAATGTATTCAGTATTTTCTAACAGAAATTCTGTTTCTGCTGCTCTGACACAGCTCAGCATCCAGCTGCAACAGACTGGAGGGAAAAAGCTCACATGCCTGCAGTCTGCCTGGGGACTATTACGGTTCATGGCATAATACAGACAGCTTTAAAGAAATTCTAGTTTACAGAGAGAAATTACATAGAATTTTCTTGAAAATTCCTCCAGAAGAAAGACTCAACTGCCAATATATAAATAAACTGATCTCTTGTATAGTACAAAATAATCACACAAGTCACCAGTCTTCAGTAATTTTGTATTTAAATCAGTAAAAAAAGTACCGTGTAAATGAGACTGCGAGCTTGTTTCAGGGCAAAAAAACTGTTTTAACCAGAGGTTGTATTTTCCTTAGTGACTTTAGCAATTTACACTATTGCTTACGCTTACATTCAAATATATTTTCTTTAACTTTCACATGTATCTCAATCTAGAATATTCTCTCTGAAATGCTAAATGTAACTATTACCCATCCCAAAATCATTCTCACCTTATTTACTTGGAACTGGTAACAGTAATATACACAGATCAGATAGGGATTAGGAATATGCACAGAAATTTTGTTTTCTTTTGAGTCAGTAATGTCTAAACTGGATTAAGATAACAATCACTTATAAGGCCTGCTTTCATCACTACTTTACAGAAGCTGCTTTCATCACTACTTTATTTAATGGTATTTTACTCTAGAACTTCATTTTTTACACCATTGTCATACGCATGATTTTCCATGAAGTTCATATTTAACTTCAGATTAAGTTTAAGCATTAAATATTCTATGAAGAGGAAAAAAAATACTCTGAATTTTGGTTTTGCTGACATATGAATGAATGAATGTAATAACTGGCATGATGGCACTGTTCATTATGATCAGATGAAATTTAAATTATATGATCTCAAAATCACAGGACTTAGTCTATCTATTTATGTGTGGTTAAACATGTTTTGCTGATAACAAGCCCTTCACACTCCCCTTTCTGGGCAATTGCTGCTCTTGGTAATAATAATCTGAGTGGGTGGCTGAGAATGGAGCTGGCAGATGCAGTACTGATGCAAATTACTGCTACTTAGCAGCACATGCATTCATTCATCTAGGGAGTCATTTTTTATCATTCCAGAAGCAAGCCAAAGGTCATAAAATACTTTACTTGTCAATACCTAGAAATAAAATCTGCAATGTGTTCAATATTTATTATCATAAAATATAACATTAAATAGAAGAAAAAAGAAATAAAGAAATCTCTGAAAAAAGAAAGAAATACATTATTTGCCTAATTTGTCTATTTTCTGAGGTTTTAATCAATATTGCAATTGGAGATCTCACTATGCACATGTGATTGCTGATATGCATTACCAAGACCAGATAGTGTGGCTGGAAAAGCTGCCTGTCAGAAAAGGATCTGGGAGTGCTGGTTGACAGCTGTCTGAACATGAGCCAGCAGTATGCCCAGGTGGCCAGGAGGGCCAACAGCATCCTGGCTTGTATCAGAAATAGCATGGCCAGCAGAAGGAAGAAAGGGATTGTGCCCCTGTACTCAGCAGCGGTGAGACCACACCTCGAGTACTGTGTCCAGTTTTGGGCACCACAATATAAGAAAGACATTGAGGTGCTGGAGCAGGTACAGAGGAGAGCAACAAAGCTGGTGAGGGGATTGGAGAACATGTCTTATGACGAGAGGCTGAGGGAGCTGGGATTGTTCAGCCTGAAGAAGAGGAGGCTGAGAGGTAACCTTACTGCTCTCTACAGCTACCTGAAAGGAGGTTGTAGTGAGGCTGGTGTTGGCCTCTTCTCCCAAGTAACTAATGACAGGACAAGAGGAAATGACCACAAGTTGAGCCAGGGGAATTTCAGGAAGAATTTCTTTACTGAAAGAGTAGTTAAGCATTGGAACAGTGTGCCCAGGGAAGTGGTGGAATTACCATCCCTGGAGGTGTTCAAAAAACGGATGAATGTGGTGCTTCAGGACATGGTCTAGTGGTCATGGAGGTGTTGGGTAGAAGGTTGGAATGATAGACGTAATGTAAATCAAAGCAGAATAATGCAGGACATTACTAAAGACCATATAAAGTTCAGTGAAATTAGCAGTCATTACTTCTGTGGTAACCATAATGCTGCTCTTCTGCAGTCTAAGTAAGATGCCACAATGCAATCAGTACTTGTTCTTTGGCTCAGGTATCTATGAAGCTGCCTTATCTTACAAATAATTAACTTTATGTGCATTGACCAGGTAGTGATTCCAAATATTGGTGGGGTTTTTTCCTTTATCTATAGTGCATTTTTACACACATTTAAGCAAAAGTGTTATCTTTTTTTTTATAGTTATGTCCTAAACAAATATCTAATCTTTTAAGAAAGTTCCATCTGTAAAGAAACAATCTACAAAAGAGAAAACCTATTTATGTACACCAACATTGCAGCAGTAATCTATACAAGCTATACTTTCTCAAGAGAAGCAAACTTCTCTTAGAACAAATGAACTTTAATCTGGTCCCTTTTAGGTGAATTATTTAAATAAGCAGTAATACAGTAACTGTGGAGGTCTACAATTTTATGGGAAGCAAGATTTGCATAGCAAGAGAAAAAATGTATTTAAGCAATCCATGTAACTTAAAAATACCAAACTAGCCTTGGAGTCAGAATCTGTTATGATACTATTAATTAAGTCATTAATAAGTAGACAAGCATTCTAAGTCTAACAGCTAAAGCACATATATTTCAACAGTAATTGCAACCTAAATCCAGACACAATACCTTAGCTTTATCCCTCATGGATCCTTTCCCCAGGATGGACATCTTTGCACCTGTTTCTTCTTGTAATCTCTTCAGGGAGTTTCCTCTTGGTCCAAGCAATTTCCCAACAAAATTGAACTAAAAAGAAAACAACAGAAATATTTTAGACCATGAAGTACTTCTTCAAAACTGTAGTCAATCTTTATAAACAAGCTGCTTAAAAAAAAAAAAAAAGTTTAATTTCCTTTAAAAATAAATACTCCTACTTATTTCTGAGCCCAGTTCATTGGGATACAGGTCTAGAGAAGCAAGTCATCCTCTCATCTAGCATAAAAGTCGGTAGAAGCATTAATATTTTATTAGAACCCCAGGAGGCTTCTTTCCAGGACAAAAATGGCCAGTGGCTGCCTGGGTTTAGCTAACTGCTAAACAAGATCTTTGCTTATCAGATGGTATAGGTGAAACCCCGAGAATGCATAAGTTCTTTCCTGAGTTAGCTACCTTTATTGGCAAAGTAATGTATTCTGCCAAGTTAGAGCTTTAGATGCAGTTTTAGGAATTGATGTTTTACAGATTGATTTTAAAGTGAGTGTTGTTTTGTATACCAGCTTCAAATAATCTTGTCAGCAACAGAACAAATCACAAACTGTAGATCACTGTAGATGTTCAAGGCAATTTTCTGAGAGAATTTTGAAGAACACTGGGCTTTGTCTGACACGCTGCAAATATTCTTAAACACTGCATAGTTCAAGTGACACATACACCATTGTTTTTTTCTTTATGAAGAGGACAGATGTCTACATGAAAAGCAGAGGACATAATATATATAGGGCATACATAAATGCGGTGTTAAAGTTATGTCGACACAAGCTAGTGACGAGAGGAGAGTCTATTAAGTAACAGTAATTTGTTTACTCTGTAATCAACAGTATCTTCAATTATTATTTTTTATGCTTTCTAAAATCTTTTAAAATCTCCATGGTATCCTGTCTTTGGAAGTTGACTGGGAACCATCAGCACTTGCTCAGGGTATTTCTAATTTTGTTGTTGTCTAAACAGACAGCTGGCCTGGCTTTTAACAAAGAATAAGCTTAGCCAAGGTAAAAGGCGTGTAATCAACGTTTCCTTAATTTTATTTTGGAGATAAAGAATATGACAATAAGAAACAACAATCAAGAATATGCTACCATCACAAATACACTTGAATGTCAAAAAAGATGTTATATCTTGTTTTCCACCACTTTCTATTTTAAAAATGTCAAAAAAAGGGGAAATATCCTTGTTGCCACTCTAGCCAGCTAGAATATAACAACACAAATGCATCAGTCATGTTAATAACACCCAAACTCAGAATCAAGCCAAATACCCCAGAACCCAAGCTAGATTTCAGTCCAGTGTCATAATTACAAATCACTTGTAACTTCCTTCAAAGATTGGTTGAACATCACAGAAAACAATATGTAACCACTGGAAAATAAATATGTAAGGTGAAATCTAATGCCACCTAAACCAACATAACTGATTTCAGCAAGATAACATGTCCAGGGGGAAGTAGTAAGTGATAATGTTGCAGAATAACCCAGCAAGCTTTGAAGCTCAAAAAAAAAAAATTTTCAAGCTTCTGTACTTGTATTTTCTTAATCACTTTCTGTTGATTTAATAAGTTATCAACTTTCTACCCCATTTTTGTAGTACCATTTTAGGGTAGGATTTAAAGATGATACTCCATCATGCATCAATAATCCTATGTCTTGAAACCATAGCTATGCTCCTTACAAGAACAACTTGGCTTAGAAGAAGTAGTTGGCTTCAAACTGATTATTAAATTTCATGTGAAAATAATCCAGATAGTGAGGAAGGAATGGCAAAGACTGAATTTTTACTTTAATCCTAGACTTTGGTCCTAATCTAGTGCTAGAAACAAGGTTTCAAATCTTACACATCTTATGTACGTGAAGGCTTACTAGAAATAAACCAGCAAACAGTGGACCTTTTTGTTCTCTTCAGGGACCCCCTTATGTGCAGAATGGCTATGCACAAGTTACAATAACAAACCTTCTGAGCAACTTACACATCACCAATCAGAGAAGAACCATCTCCTGTTGCATTCTTTCAGTGTCGCTTTAATATTAGGAAAAGATTAAAGAAAAAAAAAGATTGAGAAAAATTAAATCTTTATGTTCACATTTGGGTAAAAACAGCAGACAGGAGAAAGTTTCAGTGTATAGCACAAATTGTTAAGAAATATGAAACACAATTTTATTAATCTTATTTATTTTATTAATATGTACTGAGTAAGAACCTGAGCAGAGCTACTTTTAATACTGGAAAGGTTGAGGTCCAGTTATGGTCACAGACACAGCCAAAACATAAAGCTACAGTGAAGGGAAATGTGAAGACTCAGGCAGTTTGACTGCATGTGATGAGGACCATTGCCCACAAACAAGCATGCCTTGTACAGGAACTATAACTGCAGATCTTATTTTGCAATCTTACTTCTGTCACAATTCTGCCACGTGTACAAATTTTCTCCAAATAATAGTAGGTCTGTCTGAGAAATATCTGGTCATATTAGAGGAGGATAGCTGAGAAATTAAAGAGAGCATTAATAGAAAGCTTTCATTGCTGGGGATAAAGCAGACTTCCACTTGAAAAATACAGTTATTGTGTTACTGGAAGTTTTTATAGGTGGCTTCACTTTTCAATCATATTTATGAATGTGAGCTAGGCTTTCTGTGTGCTTGTAAAAAACTTTCTTGGTTAACGGCAAAGATTCTGCATTGTTTTCTTAGACGTTTTTATCATTTGCCTCAGGGAAACAGATACATATTTTCAGGGAAAAATGATCATGTGATAGCAGGGAATGCTTTACTTATAATCAAATGCCCATGAAGCTTTGTGCGTCAAGAGCTGGGCAATAGACTTTCTCCTGTGCAGAATAAAACCTGACAGAGAATATAGATCAACAAATCTGTTGAGTATCCACAGCCGGTCTCCCCAGTGTCTTTCCCAACCAATACACAGTTTCATTTCACCAGATTTATCTGCATCTTGATTAATTTCATGTTCCACCCCTCACAAGCAATCAATCAGACTGGAAGATGACCAAAGCCAACACTCTGGCTTCTCAGTCTCCATCAGAGTTTTTGTTCATAGAACTTTACTTTATATTCATATGGAAATAACCAAAAATTATACTGCACGTGGACACAGAAATTATTCTCTTTCCCCAAACTCACATCCATCTGCAAAGCTTTATGCTTACTCACAGACAATACTTACTGACAGTGTGAGACATTCTGCTCAAGTCTACATGCTAGGACAGAATACTTAAAACCAGAGATTAGATACACTAGAAGTATACAAAAAAAAATTGAGAAGTCTAAGAACTAATTACATGAAATTTCTTACCAAAAAAAATGCCTATGTTAGCAAAAAGCTTAGGGTTGTGCTCCATGCATGAATACATATATAATCACACGCTTCACTTGCTCATCTCCAAAAGCCGTTGCAGTAAAACCTGCTGCATATCAATATATCTCACTTGCTTCAGGCTAAGACACTAAGAAGTGAATCCCTAAAACTAAGCAAGTGTTGTCAAGCTGGAACACAGCACACATTATGTCAATATATCATAAATGATTTTTATGAAATGGCAGAGATTAATTATAACCTGTGCTGTAAACAAAATACAGCACAGGTACAGTAAGTAGTTCTTAAAATATATCCTCCAGCTTACAATGCTGAGGTAGTCTGAAGTGTACTGCGGCAGCTCAAGAAGATTACCATGTATATTTATTCTCATTGCTATGTTTGAACCTTCCTCCTTTATTATAGACATTTCAGATATTGTTTTCAGAAGTCCTAATATCAGCAGAATTATCACACCATTGATATTAAACACATTTGTAAGTTGGTATTTACATAACATCTGTTTTATATAGTGTTGCAAACTCAGGGGAAAGTTTCTTCATTATATGGCATGTTAAAAAAAATTGTCCAGATGAACAAAAGGGGAGTTTGAACTTTGAAGCGGGCATCAAAGGCAAATAGACACAGCTCCAATATGGTGTCTGTGTTGCACAAAAGTTTGGGAGAAGAAAGTGAACTTGTGCTGTAGAGAATCTGTAACTAATACTAGTATCTTTAAATGTCCTTGACTCCTGATACGAGAGTCCTCTCACTGTGGAGGAGCACATCCTGACAGCTGCAAAAGGGGATGATGGAACGAGGCAGATAGAACCTGCTGACTTTCATCACTACCTCATTTTTTAATGCTGAGAATTGTAATCATTGATCCTTACCTCAGTTGTATACAATGGCACTCGCTTTATTCCCAGCGTGTGATAAACTGGCCTTTGAATAAGTAGACAGCCCTACAAAGGTGAATTCTCTTGAGAGACTCATCACACTGGTGGGCTGGCACTGCTGCTCTGCGTGCCAAAGTATACTGTGAGCCTCTTAAGAGCTGGGACACAGGCGGCAAGGTCTGGCGAGTGTGGTGATGAGGGGTGTCTGGCAGGGGTCTCCTCAAAGCCAGCAGCAGCCTCAGGTTGAGAACAGTCACAGTCCGCCTGCCTGGCCACATGTCACCATCAGAAGTACAGAAGTTACTCCACCATATAGCAGCAGTAAGGGCTCCCCATAAAACCTGTCCTATTTAAAACCACACCTATCTTTCTCCCCACCTCCCTTCTGCACATGCGGGCAAGAATGCTGGTAACCAATTAAAAAGAATCATAAAATTTGCTCTTATGTTGCAACATAAAGCTTTAACCTACATTTCTTCCAAGATTAAAAACTGTTTAACACTGCTAAGGATTTTGACTACTTCAGGCTAGCATACCATAGGTATAACAAATCTAACATACAGTTTACAGCATTAACATTCAAGCCTCAAACTAAATGCAATGATTGATAGAAAATGCATCTTTATATTTAGAAAACTATTTGTTTCTCTCTTTGATATAGCCCGAATACAACTTTACTAGAGCTGTAACATTTCTTCTTTTATAAACACTATTTTAATTGCATTTTAAAAGCAGAAGCAAGAAATATGCTTGCCATTCAGAAAAAGTGTTTGTGAGTGTTTCTGGTTTATACACAGATCAGTGTTCAGAACAGTAACAAAATGTAGATAAAAAAGAAATGAAAAAGACAAATGTTTCCAGCTCTAAGATAAAGCAGCACAAAGCTGGGAGAATAAATTAATTTCTTCTAGAAACAGCAAAACAGAAATAGCACAGGCTCGGCAACATGAAATAGGTTTGTTATTTCTTAGTATGTTCTCTTCACCACTGCTATCAGCTCCTTTGTGGGGTGACAAAGCGTCTTTTCATTATCAGAGCTACTTCAGAGCTACAAAAACCTTTCATCATTCATGGAGGGAAAAAAAATCCTTCCAAATTCAGTCCTGTGCTATAGTGGAGAAGACAAACTTATTATTCACTCCTGACTAAAACCTTACTGAATAAATTAGTTTTCTCTGGTCCTATTCTACGACTTCTGATAGTTCATTAATTTTAGAATAGTTTTTATTTAAGAGTATCTCATCTTTTCATATACACAAGGGACTTTCCTTCATGTTAAGGTAGTACTGGTTAATTATGAAGGCAAATTTTCTTTTTCTCAGCACTTTATAAGCTTGACAGTGACCTTAATATTAAGCTTTAACTTTTGGTCAGCCCTGAAGTGGTCATGATTTTCTATTCTATTCTTCTATTCCTATTCTATCTACTCTACTCCTATTCTATTCTCTTCTCATTCCATTCTATTCCATTTCTACTCCATAGGTCAAGAATTCAAGTTTACCTTCCTCTGTATGTAGCTGCTTACTCCAATACCTCTTCGATGTCATAACACTTTTTGGCTTTTCTAAAATGTACTTAGCATTTCCAGAAAATGATGCATTACTTTTTATTACAGCAATGTGATGTTTGCTATCACTGGAGAAAAGCTTGCAAGAAATCCATTTGGTAAGACTGAACTCTGCAGACCTCTACTCTAGCAAGGCATGTGTGGTGGGTTGGCCCTGGCTAGATGCCAGGTGCCCACCAAAGCTGCTTTATCACTCCCCTCCACAGCTGGACAGGGGACAGAAAATATAACAAAAGGCTCATGGGTTGAGATAAGGACAGGGAGAGCTCACTCAGCAAATACCATCACAGAAAAAAAGACTTCACTTGGGGAAATTAGTTTATTACCCAACAAAATCAGAGTAGGATAATAAGAAATGGCAGGTCTTGCCAGGAGTCTGCTCCAGTACAGGCTTCCCATGGGGTCACAGTCTCCTTTGGGTGTATCCGGCTCCTCCATTTTGGTGTCTTCCACCTCCTCCCCTCCTTCTTCACTGACCTTGGTGTCCACAGAGTTGTTTCACATATTCACACTCCTCTTTCTGGATGAAACTGTGCAGGCTTTTTTTCTCTCTTACATATGTTATTACAGAGGCACTACCACCTTCACTGTTTGGCTCAGCCTTGGCCAGCAGTGGGTCTGTCTTGTAGCCAGCTGCTGTTGGCTTTATGGGACATGGAGGAAGCTTCTAGTAGCTTCACACAGAAGCCACCCCTTGTAGGCCCTCCCCGCCTAAACCTTACCATGCAAACCCATACAGCATGGTCAGGAGACAGCAAATGGCAGAAACACAAAATGAATGTAGTCCTTCAGAGGGGCTCTTGGAGGTCTACTCCAAAGAACGTGCACTAATGCTCTCTTAAAGTACCGTACCACTGACACTCACTCCAGCGGTCCCAGGACCAAAGGAGAAGGCTGCCTTTTCCTACAGAGCTTACTGGGTCTCATCACCTCATTATGCTTTGAACAATTAACTGATGCCAGACCCTGTGAAGAAAACTGGACTCAAAATTAAATGCTCGAAGGGAAAATACAGCTTCTTGAAAACTGTGGGCCAAATTAATTTCTGGCTTAAATCAACAGCATTACCTCAAGAATAAATTAAATCTGAGTCACAAAGTCAGAATCATTAAAGTTACTGTGACTAGAAGACTTATCAAGAAATAAATACTTTTTTTATTATGCATTTTTTTTAATCTTGAAAAGAGCTAGGAGTTCATATTTATGCAGTGTTTGTAGAAGATGCTGCAGTCTTTGTTTGGCTATTTACTAGTTCATAGCAAGCATCTAAATCTACAGTGAAAATATATTTTTGGCATAACACCCTGAAACAGATGGTCAGTGACTCCAGACAAACGTCTTCCAGATACAAGTCCACATTGAGATAGTAAAAATATCCCCTCATTTCTTAATTTTTAGCAGTTTTCTTTCAGAATTTGGTAAAAAAGTTGTGGCATTTAAATAAAGAAATTTAAATGAGCTTTAAAATTAAAATAATTTTTCAGATTTTAAAAAATTAATGTTTGCTGTCTGATGTATCTTTATTTTGTTAAAGTTTCTTAACTCAGGAAAATTTGAATAGCTATTTCTCTAATATATGAATTAGCAGTGCAATTTATTATAATCTACTAATCTGCCAGACACCCAAATATTTTATTTTGTGTGATCCTGCTTTTAACTCTGACATCAGGTAACTGAGGAAAAGCCAAGGAATCAATTAAAGTTGTGAATCTATGTTAAAACTGCAATTAACAATTTTAAGGGGTTTATTATTTTAACTGCAGAGATATCCAGAGACCCTCACCATACCAGGCACTGCACAGACATGCAGAAAGACATGATCTTGACCCTGAAGTGAAATAAAAAAAGAGAAATAGGTCTTGTTGAATGTATGTGGCTACTATTGCTTATTTGGATGGTCAAGGAATGACTGCAGAAAGTACTGCCATTAAAATCCAGGCTTGATTATGAAAGTGGGTATTACTCAAAGTAAGTGCAGCAGGACTAAGTTCTGCTGACAGCAGGACCACACCAGAGCCTGCTTTTTCAACTGAGATATAGGAAAGAGGATCCTAATGTCACATTTTATCTGTGGCTTTTGCCTTTCTCATAATTACTCTGCAACTTGAAATAAACAGTTTATTCCTAAGCTTATCCCTGTTTGGGCAGCCCAGATGGGGTAGTGGGGGAGGCTGAGGACAAACAGGAATGCCTCTCAGGTTTTTTCCTCTTGTTGGGGAGGTTAGAGCTGTTAGCAAACTAGGCATCAGTTAGAGGTCATGACTGATCCCAACCCATGTCTCTAAAGAGGTGGGATGTTCTTTGAGGGCTGACTGCTCTTTAATGGCAAGCTGTTCAAGAAGAGACATATTTTTAAAAACTGCAGCATAAGCCAAACTAACAATGATTTTGACTTTGTATTTAAGTCACATTCTATTGAATCAAGGGCAAGAGGTCTCTTTTGGGCAAAATATCACCTATCCTTTAACATACATCCTAGCTAAGCCTGAAGTAGTCAGTTTTTACTATTTAGAAATAAGTAAATAAATTAAAACAAAACAAAACCACACAAAACAAAACCACACAAAACAAAACAAGCAAACAAACAAAACAAACAAACAAACAAACAAACAAACCCACCAACACCAAAACACAAGGTAAGGAATAAAGGATTCTTGGAATTATATATCTAAGACGGGCTCCTTTGAAGGACATTATCTAAAATGATATTTCTACAAATGTTAACAATTCAGGCTGCACAAGTGCACCACTAAACTTTCTTTCAAATTGCACAATTAAATAAGTTTGTATTGAGCATATGCACAGGTATGGAAATAGGTACTAAGACTACAACACTTAAAAGCACAATCAACATTTGGCTAATTGGGCTTATTACTCCCACAGATAGACAATTTACTGGTCACAGTAATAAACACCATCTGCTCTTTGCTAACTGGCAGCAACCTACCAACTTTTTTCTAACTCAGAGTTTGCAATATAAAAGGAAGATCTAAAAGAGTTGCAATACAGTGGGATTTCCAAGCACATCATCTTGCTCTTACTGAGCTGAATATGTTTTCATATTGTGTGAAAGATTTCTCTTTGCCAGATGCTGTATTTGCAAACTCAAGTTCTAAGTTAACAAGAACCAGGGTAAGTCAGGGTTGAATAGCCAACCATAAAACTAATGTATCTTTCCCATGTATGTTAGTGACACTGGACTTGTAAAAATGCAGCATAAAACATTTCTTTTCAGTCAAGGAAATTATAACAACTGTTAATTTGTATCCACGGTATGTTAATGAGCTGATTTAACACATGCGTATAGCATCTAATTTTATAGACAGCATTGTACTAAATCACGAATAGTTTATGTTATTCTAATTAAAAACTGTTAGTCAACTTGATTTTGCCTTTTGTTATTAAAGTAATTATACTTACAGTAGCATTTATGTATCAGTTTAAATATACTGAGCACTACACAAACATTAATTTTATTCTCAAGTCACGTTCATAATCAAAGCAAAACATTACTTTAAATTGATTGATATATGCAAACACATAGCTCTATGGAAATTAAACCAGCCTGCAAAAGCACTGAAAAACATTTAACAAAAATCTGATTCTTCCCTCTCCCCCTCCTACATTTTCTATTTATTTTGTTGTTGTTCTTTATCACTAAGGACAAACACAAGAAAATACAATCTTTCTTCCTTATAGCTCATTACTTTCTACTTTTTCTACGCTTAAGAGAAGAAAACTAAGTATCTTTCAAGATTTTTAATAAGGACTTGGCTGATCTGAGGTGGTAATGCAATGAAACATTTTAAGATGAGCAAAGCATTCCAAAACAACATCGAGAAGATGACAACAGTTAAGTAATACCATGTTAATTCAAAGACCTGAACTGGTGCTGAATTCTGTTCCCAAGATGTTCAGTTAGAACCTCTGTTCAATTCATACTCGAATTTCAACTACATTTCAAGGAAAGATTGTACAAATTTAAGACAACAGATATTGTCCTCTACTTGTCCCTTCAATCAAATCTGGTGGGACAGAATACAAACTCGGACAACATATAAATACCATTGAATATATTGTGACTGTTTATGAACTTATTCTTAAAAGGCCCATACTGCAGCTCTCCATTCCAAGAGCAGAGTGCACACTAACTGAATACACACTTTTTCTTTTTTTTTTTTTTCATGGTAATGAGCTTGTAGAAGGAAAATAACCAGCATTATCTCAATATCTGGCACAGATAGCTTTCCATTGGTTTACATCACAAACATACTGGGCACATAAAGATTCTCTCCATTCACCAAAAGGAAACTACCCTGACTTATTCTATAGCATGCGAGCCAGAGGAGCTACAGAGCCTCCTCCTCCTCCACAGTACACAGGGCTAATTGCAGTAGTAGTCACCAGTGCAGCAGATCTCTGAATTTAGATTTCATTTAACGCTGTACAACACATAGAGAGAGAGTAATCACTCTGTAATTTGATAAAACCTAACAGATTTTCGCACTGTGAAGAATCAATCACTGTCTTAAATATACATACAAGGAATGTGATTTTTTCCCATTTTCAGTATTTGTCAATGTTTATAATCTGCCAGGTTGATAGTCCATAATACTCACTAACTGCTACTTAGAATACCTATTCAGTCTCATCACAACACCAGAAATTACAGAGTTTTGTAACATTTGAATATCAAAAGAATCTAAAAACCTGAGACTGCCTTGCCAATGGCATCTCATTGCAAGTGACATAACTAACTGTGCTTCAGACTTAGTTAATATAAGACTGAAAAAAATACTTCCAGGGCAACACCTTGAAAGGACAAGACATACTGTATGTGACACATGAACTGGCAGCATGAGCTGGAGGGCCCAAGTGGCTTTGAACAGCACAGGCTGCAATATCCAACAGTATCCAGGAAGGAAGTCTTGGCATTGAAGTACAGCAACTGTGAACACAACTGTGGCTAGCAGACTCTTACTTGATAAAACATTAAATGATCTGCCAATTTTTATTCACTTCCACCTTTTCTCTTATCCCTGCACTCCAGGCTAAGATCTGATTCTCACTTAAAAGAATTTAAAGGAAGTGATATTGAATTCTCCTCTAATACAAGATTAATAAATGCCTCAGGTATATTTAATAACTATCTAGTTTTAATAACTATCTAGTTTATCTAATATTTATTCCATTGTTATTATCCTGTTACACCACATCTACAATCTTCCAGAAGGATGAACGTGTTTGCGAAATCAAAATAAAAAAAGATATCAACCAATGCAAAAAAAGGGGCATGGAATGGAATATTTTCCATTCACATTGTCAAGCCAGTGTGTCCCCAGCTCCAGCTGCTTAATGGAGCCAGGAATTATCTCCTGGAAGGGTTAAAGTGACACAGTTAGCCATACCATTGGCATCTGACCCAGTTGAGTGGCTGGTGTCTACGTCTGCAAAAATTCATGTACTTCAGTCCATTAAATGCTGTTGTCTGCCTCATGCCTTAGAGCTGCAGTGGAGTTGACTGTAAATCTCCAGTTCAGCTGCCTTCATTTCATGAATTGCATGAAGTTTGGTATCTCAGAAAGATGAATTAAATTCATAAACTGCAGATCTGGAAATAGGTGTTTAATGCCTAGATCCTGTATGGACAGAAGAACAAGCTCTAGTCCTCTTGGGAACCTGTGCCTTCCTTACAGTACTCTCTTATGTTCCTCTAGGAAATCACTGCATTCAAGCTCCTTCATGGAGTTATGAGTAATGAAGTGTTTCGATTTCCAACACTTGAGCATTTACATCCTGACAGATCCCTTCTATTTGTCTCTCTGTAAATGCTGTAGCCACTGAAATGAACTAAAGAAATAGCACAACTGCCATGACACAAAAATATGTGAAACAATAAGAAAAATTAAGTTTCAAGAGAGACTGGGGAAAAATGTAAGCGTAACTCTACGTGGAACATTCTGTTCTGTGGAAATCTCAAAAGTCCTTTGAAGTTCTTAATTTAATAAACACCATATCTGTCTTAAATTATTTAGATCACAGCAAAGTAGAGGAAACAAACAGATATATTCTTAAAGGTAAAAAATAAGGATTTCTTTCACACTTACAAGTTTCTGGAAGTGTTTTCCAACTGCAAATTTATTTACCAAACAAACCTATTCTCCTTAAAATGGAATACATCTGTACATGGTATTGCACCAAACTGAGAAAAGATCAGTACAGTGCAACCTGCAACGGCAATGAAATCAGTAGGCAACTACTGAATGATGTAATCTCCATTTAAAATGCTGTGCAATGATGCTGACAACCTAGGAAATGTACTCTTACATTTAAGCACCATCCACAAATGAACAATTAAAACTGTATGTTTTCATCATGAGATTCAGATTAAAAACTGCCTTATGAAAAGCTGACTTAATTCAGAAGCGAGTGTGTAAGTTTAAGTTTCATTTAATGCATCTAAATTTGTAAATATCTGCTTCAGATGACAGCTTTCATCTTTGTCAGGTCTTTCTTATGACACGTAGCATCCTGTTTTATTTATAATCACATCAGCAAACAGCTATTTCTGAACGTATTTTAACAATAAAATTTGCAGAGTAAGGTTTGTCAGATGCTTATAGATGAAGAGTATGGGCATCACACATGGTTTGGTTATTCTCAGGCTTTTCCATCCCACACTTATAATAATAGAAAGTATTTTGCTCATTAATCTTAGGCAAATACAAAACAAACGAATGCTGAGCATCCTAGCGAACACATGTCCAAGTCCTAGAACAGCTTTCATCTGGTGAATTCCAGTTTTACATCAGTCAAGCCTGGCAAGCCCTGAACTTTACTATTCCATAAAAAATACCAGAGAATATATATCACATAAAAGTTTCTGATTTAGTACATCCACACAGAAAAAGTACTATGAGAAGAAAAA
Source organism: Ceryle rudis (assembly GCA_033439905.1). Classification (NCBI taxonomy): domain Eukaryota; kingdom Metazoa; phylum Chordata; class Aves; order Coraciiformes; family Cerylidae; genus Ceryle; species Ceryle rudis. The sequence continues at coordinate 30,431 of JAAGNO010001340.1, read as the reverse complement.
ATAAATGAAAAATTACTGTGAAAAATTACAGTAATAACTTAGGAAGAGGACTGTTCTATGAAAATCCTACTTCAAAATAATGGAATTATGGTGGGAAAAAAAAAAAACAAACAAACCCACAAAAAAAAAAGCAAAAACAAAAACCAAGAACTGAGATATACTGTCTTGTGTGTCAGTCTGCAGGCTACAGTGCCAAAGAGGAGAAGCTGTAGAGAGGAACTGCTATCCCCAGCCAACTCCGTTCTTTCATGTTCTCAAGACAGGCCAGGTGGAAGGTATGAAGTGACAACACCCCATGTCCCAGCTACCATGACATGGACAGAGACCTGTACTGCTGGCTCTGAAAAGAATATTCATCTTGCAGAGCTTACAAGAAGTGTGAAGAGACTCCAAAGATAGACTAGAGGCAGCAAACTGCAGTCCTTATGTAAAACAAAAACTAAGGAACGCTGGAGAGAACTTCTGGAGGCAGAACGTAGGTTGTCTGGGAGCTGCACAGCAGCAACCATTGCAACACTCTCATTACACCATACGCAGATTCAGAGAGAAGGGAATGCACTGAAGCAAAGCTGCTATCATGAGCAGAAATAATAGTGTTAGGAGGAAGAACTGAGGACACATCAAGGATAGGGAGAGTCTGTACAAGCAGAAAAGACCTCATTTGAAGCATACAGCTGTGGATATGCCTAAAAATCAAAGAGATTAGATGTGTAGGATATTGAGTAGTATTTAACTCACTAAAATACTACAATCAGGAAAAAGATCTTTTAAAAATCTGTACTAGAATCATAGAATTGTCAGGGTTGGAAGGGACCTTAAAGATCATCTAGTTTCAACCCCGCTGCCAATGGCAGGGACACCTCCCACTACATCAGGTTGCTCAGAGCCCCATCCAGCCTAGTCTTAGAAATAAGGAAAAAAAAAGACCATAAATTACCATCCTAAATAAAAAATAAAAAATCCACATAAAGCAGGTAGGAGAAAAAGTTTGAGGAACAATTTGGTGAAAGTTTAAAAAATAAAATTTAAATATTTTTTAAAGATTTGGAAACGAGACAGAGAGTTGGTAGGGCAAACATCTGTTCAGGCTATAAAAGGAGTATTCAAGAAAGATGAGGTTGGAACACAAATATAAAATGCTTTTTTCCATCTGGGTTCATAATGGAGGAACCTGTGACAGGTGGTTGGGAGGAAGGTAGTGCAAGAAAAAATTTTTATTAATTGCCAACTAAATTAGTAAAAATCAGAATAACCAATAAAATCACTCAGCAGGAAAATATATTAGAGAGGTGAAGAGCTGAGATGGCTATTTTAAATGGAAATTGTTTCTCAGGAATCTATCAGTACTTTTCAAAGAAAAAAAATAAACATGGAAAAGAAAGTAAGCTGATGCCATATACCTGATTTCCAAAAGACATTCATCTCATAAGGTCCTTTATAAAAGAGTTTTGATGAAAACAGGCTGACATTACATCAGAAGGAAGGCCCTCTCATGGATTAAAAAAAAAATATGCTTAAATGATAGGAAAAAAAATGGAGTAAATTGTCAGTGTTCACACTGGGAGAAAGACATTAGCTGAGTCCAAAGGTGGAAAAAGCAGTGAACAGTAAGAAGACAAAACTTGCTGACAATGCTCAAGTAAGTCAGGGCCTAAAGGCAGGACTGGCTATAAAGAACTACCTGCTACGATACTTGGTGACAAAATGAAAGCTGAAATTCAATATAAATAAATGTAAAATACATGGAAAAACATCCCACTTTTATAAATAAAATGAAGTGCTGATTCTAACTCTTCAGAAACAGGACAAATAACAGCTCAGTGCACAGTAGTAATGGAAAAAATGCCAACTGTATGTGATATGATATGTTATGAATTATTAGGGAAAGAGTAAAGAAAAAAGCGGAGAATAGCACTACACTACTTTATAAATCAATAATACCACACCATCTTGAAGACTACTTACAGTTATGGTCTCTCAATTTCAGAAAGCCCATAGTAGGACTGGGCAAGTTCGGAAAAAATTAAATAGGAATCACTGAGTGACTCCTGAGCTATGATTCTTCATTTTGGAAAAAACAGCTGAGAACTACAATGGAACCCTAAAATCATGAGGAGTGTGAAGAAGGTCAATTGGACATGATCCCAGAGTCTCTGCCAGGATAGAAACTGTGGGACAGGAGCAGATCCTAGCAAGCAGCAGCCTCAAAACTAGCAAAAGAAAACTGTTTTTTTTTTGCATAAGATTTCTCTAAATTTGAGTTTTAAAAACAATTGATAGATTCATCAGAAGAAACTAACCTAAGCTCAGGACATCCTTGTTGCAAGCTGGGTTAATATTTTGGAGACATATCTCTGCACAGTTTGACTGTACTTATATTAATTTTTAGGTGTCCAGTGTTGGTCACTGCTGGAAGAGCTAAACCACAACAGAGTAATGTTCTCGTTGCAAGGCACTGAAGTCATGTGTGTCATGTAGTAACTGGATTATAATGTTATTTGCAATATTTTGCAAGAGTTTACAGTAGTCAGAGATAATGTATGCTATAATGAAGCAAGTATTATCCTCTTTTTATGTAAATCACCTTCTGTTTTCATCAGGTGTAGAGTGACCAAAATGTTACTATGCAAAAATCATTAGAAACAAAAAATGCAAAAAAAATTTGTTCATATTGTATTGTACTGGAAAAGTAATTACATTTTTATGCAACTTTTTTGAGATGTGAGACAATATTCTCCTTTCATACTTTAGGCATATATATGGAATTCTTCTATTTTAGTCCAAACATAATTGTCTTAAACAGATATGGTAAAAAATATTTATTCTCGGTACACTTTGATCCAAGAATTAACCTCTAAGGATAGAATTTTTGATGGTCCTCTGGGGTTGTATCTACAAGCTTTTGTTCAGACACAAAGACAACAATTTACAACAGTGATGGCTATTCAAGTTATATTCTTCGTTTAAATAAATTACAAGCCCTGAAAAATGAATTACATCCATCTATGGTGGCATGTTTCCTTCTGTTATTCAGTGGGAGCTGTCAGTGTGTATTTTTTATTTCATGCAGGATAGAATATGCGTAAATTAATTCCTTGTGTTTCTTCAGACTGTAACATATATGAAACTAGGCTGAAGACCTAATTCTACATCCCTGTTTGATCAGGAACTACCATCTTTTTTATGAATAATAAATGGAGGTAAAGAAACTAATACAGATGTAACCCTGTCACAGAATTATCACTCAACACTCATACAACTCTCATACTCGTATCAGGCTGCTTCAGGTGGAAAAAACAAGGAGAGTGCAGAACAGGGTTCTCCCTGTTCTTACTTATTGATTTACTAAAAATACAATGATTAATTGGTTTAATGTATATTTTATAAGAAATAATCTAAAAAATAGTTATTATCCATCTCTTGTAAACATGATTTCCAAAGATAGCAGTTTACAGCTTTGCCACGTGGACAAAGCATCAATAACTAAACCAAAATACATGCATTTGTGAAACAGCATTTTCATGTAGTAACATTAATTAAAATGCCTTATTTTTACTTTCTCATTGAAAATCATCAAATTTATTCATGATATGACAGAATTCACCGAGAGAAGTGAAAATGTGTAGACATTAAGGTTGACCTGTAAAATTTATAATTTTTTATATTTTTTAATCTTTATAAGGTTTTGAGGCAATTATAAACTGTAGATGTGAGGTAGCTGGCAAACTCTTTAATAACTTTTTGAGAGGTAGTTGCAATGTGATGAAAGCATAAAAGCAATCAAGTTGGTTTATATAAAATTATAAGATGGTGAAGATGAGCAATGAGTCAAAAAGAATGTGACTCAAAGATGTTTACAGCATGGAATTTACAGCAGGTCTTAACACGACAAAAATATCCTTTCACTATCACAATTACTCTTAATTTGCACAATCCAGTCTACTATATACTTTGCAGAAAATTACAGAATCATTACAGAATAATAATGAAATATTCAAAGTACTCATTTTCTCCTTATTTTCATGTAAACAGTTTTGAAGTGCTCTAATGTAAACTGCGAAATGACAAGGGTCAGAGCTAATCAATACTTTTGTTTTATACTAAAGGATATTTTTTAAATGCTATTGTCAGTAGACCCATACATATACAAATACGTCTGTGTATCTTAAATTAACTCCATCAAAAATCTTTTACTGTAATCTCCCATTTCTTTATAAGCAGAGCACAGTCCTCATTGACCTGAAACTTAAGAGGTAATCAATGTGCCAATGCCTCTGAGCAAAATTTAGTACAGAATATCTGGAAACAAATACTGTAAATCAAGGACTAAGCAGAAATAATAATTTAATAGGAGCTATAAATATCTTCCATTCTATACAAAATGGTTCCTTGTAACAGAGACTTCCCTGTACTCCTGGAAAATGCAAGCCAGAAAAAAATGCACCAGTTAAAAATATATTGGCCATGTTTCCTCTTCCGAGCAGTTTCTTTCTTAGCTCTTTGTCTTAGCCTGTACCATTAGCAATTCTAACACATTTAGCTGATTACTATGAATCCTTCCTTGGTTAAAGGGACTGCACACAGCTAATCAGATTGGTTTTGGTTTAGCTGCAACTGCAATTTCAAACCCATTATCCCATTAAAAATACTACCCACTACATATTAAAATAATTAAAATAGCACACTATTTGGGACAGACTTCAGGAATAAAGATTCTGTTCTAGCCTTGCCACACAATCAATTTCTGTTTAATTTCATTAATTCCATTTTGGCACAATCCAAATTAGCTCATATAGACGTATACAAGGAAGCTACAAATTGCCAAAAGTTAATGAGTTATATTACACTGGGGACTAGTGTCCCAAAGGAAATTGTTTAAGAACCATAAACTGGAGAATTTCAACTTTAACTATGCATTGTACAGTGTATCATATGCAACACAGGGCTGTTTTCTGTGTTTCGGAGATTCGTGTTGATGAGTTCTGGCTAATTTCCTTCAAACTAATTGCTATCATATTGTTATTTGGATCATGTGTCTGCAGAGATTTGCAAAACCCATGTCTACATTTCTCCAAACTGGAGCAATCAGGCAGAGCACCGCTCTCAATTCCACACTCAAACATCTCTTGCTTCTATCTTAGCTAGGCTTTTGAAATTATTAAACCACTGACAGAGGAGGATGCAAGGCTGCAGATGTGCATGTACACAGTACAGCATCAGGAGACAAACTCAGCATTGTACTTGGGCATCAGTACTGCTAACACTGTCACAACTGTCCAGGTAAGGCTTTAGACCAGTGAAAGAGCCTTCTCCCATATAATCTCTGAGTAGCTCTTGGTAATTAACTGGGCCAAAATGATTTCCAAGATTCATTTTTGAAGACCTCTTGTTACAGAGGATAGGAGATTTAATGCTATGGATGTGGCTAGACCATAGCAGCTGGTTGCAGAGCCTAACAGGCATTGGCACTGCTTAAATTACATCTCATGTAGATGCAGTCACACGCGCTTTGGTTACAGTTGAAATCCAAGAGCAAAATATTTATTATCTCTACTGTACTAATGTTTCACCGTGATTAGATTAATCTCGTAAGACTCTTAAAACCCTGTGAAATGTTTACATTAAAATAGAGTTTTCTATATAAAAAGTCTTCAGTGTTTAAACTATTATGTATAAACATTAATCACTTAAAGCTCTTTCCCTGCAAGGCTAAGACAAGAATATGGATTACTAGTATACCCTTACGAGAGAGAAGGCATGAACTCGCTTCCTTCCTATAGCAGTTTTAAAAATCTGTAAGACAGGAAGCGTAACATTCCAAATAATTAAAAAAAATAAAACCAATTTTGAGCTCATCACCAAACCTACAGAGTTTTGTCAAACCTAACACCTTGGAAATAAAGTCCTCCATCTCATTAAAAACAGGCGTCATGTGAAAGGAAAAACACACAATGCAGTACAAAACACAAATAGAAGTAAAACGCGAGAACTCTATGAATCAAGTTGTTTTGCTAATTGATGGGGTCAAAAAAAAGAACAGGCTTATTTTAATGTTTATCTCAAAACGATACCAAAGTAGAATAAGACACTTAATTACAAAAGCTTATTATATTCTCTTATAAGCAGTGGGAACAATAAGCAAGGTAATGCATGTAACCATTACTACACAAAGAAAGCTATAATGATTAAGATACATCATCAATTGCCCTATTAATACGTTACCATCATCCAGACCCGTAGTCGCTGGGGAGCCCCAGTTGCAGCGAGGATCTGGAGAACCCATCCTGGCAATTGGGTAGTCCTACGCAGTGGGTGTAGGCGAGGTCTCCAAAGTCACGGCAAGAGGGTCCAGCGTTTATAATACTCAATCACCAAATTCAGCAAGTCATAATGACTTGCATTTTTCTTTATGCAGAAACTGGTGCCATCCTCCCTGTTGTGTGTCACTCAAAGCCTGGCCAGGGCCTGAGGCAAGACCCAAGGGAGTTCTATCTTCTTTTAGGTGTGACCTTTATATGCCTGGTTTCATTATTTTAGGTCTAGACAGGAGGTCTGATCTTTCAACAGGCTGGATGTCTGGTTTCACCATCTATTTTATCTCTAACTTGATAAGCACTAATTGTTGCAGCATAAGCATTGTAACAAAGTCCTAACATAACTAAGCACCTAACATTTTTGGTGGTTAGTTAAGCAAAATGAGGTTCGCTTATTGATTACAAAATATAACATTATGGGGTTCATCTAGAGGTCAGCCTTTGGCCTGGGCCTGTTATCCAGGCCTCAGCATATCACAACTGAATGTTAATTCATGTATTTTGAAAAAAAAGAAAAAAAAAAGTAATTTTTCACAGCGTCTGAATGATGCATCATAGAAACATATTTAACCTATTATAAATATTTGAATGAACCTATTAGAAATATTTAGATGGTTCAGGAAAACAGTGAACGAGTATATTTTGTCTTCCTGCATGTGCAGGGTACAGGTGCTCTCAAAATGCTAATGAGGAAGCTTAGAAACCACAGAACAGGAAATTAAGTTTGTTGTCATGGCCTACACCCAGGTCAAGAGTTAAACAAGTAAATAACTGGAAGAGATGGACTGTCCTATGTCAATACTGAATTTTTCACGACAGATTTTGTGTTTTACAAATCAGGTAAGGAATACAGCTTTACCAAATACAGCTTTACCAAAGTCTGGAGTTCTGCGGGAACAGAGAAATTCTGTCTGAATCAGAATACCTGTGGGGAGTGCTGCAGCTATGGAGATTGTGGTTTCTGCTCTTAAAAATCCACAACACATGGGAAGGCTGAAAGCAAGAGGCAAACAACACAGAAAGAAAACTCTTGGGAGCAGCAGCTGCAGTACATACCTCTAGCAGGAGGAAGGCTAAACCCAGCACCCACAAAGGTATGGTAGCTATTCAGTCTGCCAGTGATTTCATCCAAGTGAAGACAGCCTTCACTGCAGGCAGTGCTACTCAGTTATCCTCCTTAGCTAGCCAGTTTAGAGGCATCTCACAAATCAGGATCGTATGTTACAATCCAACCTTCTCTGTATTTAAAATGGCAAGGAAAGTCCAGTATAAACAACTACTAGATGCCTCTGTGGGAGAAGGTATTACATAAAAGATTGAGGCTTTGCTTGCATAGCGGTATGAAAAAATGCTTTTAAAACAAATAAAGTGGAGTAGTTAAACTGCTTGTACCTCTTGTTTAGACACGTTTACTAAGAATTGATATGGTCTTAATTTGAATTAATTTCTGAATGAAATAAATATAGAACTAATTAGCACAACAAAATTCATAGCACTTAATTCTCCTAATAATCCCAGAGCAAACATGCCCCTTTCATGCCAAAACCTGTAGAAGTATGAATCTTCTGCCTTTTTTTTTTTTTTACACAGGGACACTGAACAATTTATAAACCCTTTCTGATGCTGAAATTAAAGCTGTCTTATTATACCCATTGAGAAGAGTTGATTATTTTGCAGTACTAACTGATAAATTAATAGTGTTATTTCAAAGACAAAATACCACCTTTCCACCACAGCTAAATGGGGATTTTTTTTCATCCAGATGGTATAAGGTTTTGAGCATTATGCTGTCTAAAAGAAAATATTTGGAAAAAAAATAATTACAGTAATCACTGTTGCATCAACTGTAGTATTGATGCATTTATTTCATATTCACTGTATAATATTCACTATATAATA
>JAAGNO010001340.1:0-15011 GCA_033439905.1 Ceryle rudis | reverse complement strand
GAGTCCCAGACTGGGCCCCGCAGCAGACAGGAGCTGTGTTCAGGAGCTGGATTCTGGTACCAGATTCAGGAACACACTGGCTGGGATGGAAGGCAGAATGGGCAGAGTCCTCCTTGGATGCTCTGAGGAAGGAACTGAAAGAGGACCTGAGCAAAGCTGGCAAAAAGGTCCAGCAGGGGACCAGAGCCTGGGAGCCCCTAGAGAGATACACCCTCCAGATCCCTCCACTTTATACTGAATATGACATATACGGGATGGAATCCCTCGTTGGTCAGTTTGGGGTCACCTGCCCTGTCTGTTCCTCCCTGCACATCCGGCCTTTCACTTTCCTGCACCCCCACTGTGGTACACAAGATCCAGCAGTGGCCTTGGTCTGCACACCAATCCTTGGTACTAACTCTCAACATGGGCTGTTATCACTGCCAGCAGCAGACACTGCCTGTGCAAACAGGCTGCTGACTTCAGACAGTGCAGTTAGTTAGAAGAACTGAGCTGAAAAGTAAAATCACTGAACAGAACCAGCTCTGTTCTCACCCAAACAAGGACAGTAACAATTTCTAAAATGTAGATACAAATTGGATTGAAAGTAAATGCTCTGAGAAAACCTTGCTTTTAACAGCTTTTAAATACAGGTGTACATTAAAGATGACACAAAATTTATGAACAGATTATTAGCCATCATTTTGCTCATTTGACCTGCAAATTATCAAATACAGAGTTAAAATGGCAGAAAGGTAAGAGGCTGCCTTATTAAAGGAAAACCTCTGTGAGTTGTTAAGACTTTGAAGTCTTCTATATAGCCATCAGTTTCTATCAGATCAACAAAGTATACCTTAGGATTTTTAAGGTATCTTAATCAGGAATCTCTACATGCACATGCACTTTGGAAAGCCCAGCAGGTTACTGAGAGCCCCAGTGCTGAAGTGAAAATAACAAAGTAAGATTTGAAAAGAAGCAAGTCTGGCCATTCCCACTCTTTGAGGTATCAAGCCAATTTAGATAGTTAAATTCTTCATCTTCCTCAGAAGTGCCTTGGTACATATCTATTACAGCAAAGGATAGTCCTTGTACACGGACACTTAAAAGTAAGGGTCTGATTCTGCCTCAGTTACACTGAATAACACTTTCTAGTGGTCTTGTATATCACTGCCAGATTCTGACAAAATAATATTGCCACATTCAAAATCAGTTAGCAGTTATTAGCTAATAGGTAAGCCATGGGAATCTTGACTATGTGAATTGGTGAGGATGTGGGATTGAAATACCTGAGCAGATATCTACAGACACTTAAAACTGGGCATCCTGGCTGGCCACGGGCTGCCTCTTCAGAAAGGCAGGTATCTTCACCATTGATTCAATTTGGTTTGTCAGAACTGAAAAAAGGCTAGAGTATCTGCCGTGGTGTCAAATGCCTGTGTTGAGGCAAACCAATTCCACTCACGTCCTTGCTCATAGAAACAACTGGTGACACTGAAGGAATGCCAGCCCCATTCCCCTGTCAACAGAGGAAGATGATTCCGGTCCTCTGAGCTCATGTGACAAACATTTTCAACAGTAACAATCCTAAAAATACCCCATGTTTAGTATTTTGCACAGAATCTAATGTAGTAACCTATGTAGTCCACTTGCTTCTTACACGCATGCACAACTACAAAGAAAAATGTGGGAACATGTTATGGCATTACTATGTTACTCTGTTTTTCTACTGCAAGAAATTAAGTTTTCAGTGCAAGCAGTCTAACTCACTGCAGAAACGCTATCCTATATATTGATGAATAAATATAAAATGTCATGTTTTGCTGTTCATATTGCTAACAACATTTAAGTCATATACTCCCATAAATTCTGATTTGAAGTAACTAAAAAAAGTTTGCCTTTGCTTTTTTAAAACAGAATTAAAAGCCATGATTGAAGAGATGTACTAAAATATTATTAAAAGGACATTGCAATGAAGCTGGTACGTGCATTGAAGACCAATGACAAATTTATATGAAAACTGACAGGTACTTGCAGATTGCTTTAGAAATTATTTAGACTGAGAAGAAATAAGACAGTTAATTTTTGCATGCTGGTAATAATTATCAGTTTAAATACAATTGTTTCTTCTTATAAGGATGTGGATCACGTTGACATTGAAGTTTAAGTTTTGTCAACTATTTTTACATTAAATAAAATTCTGGTAGGGTTCCATACTGAATTTTATTATATAGCATCACTGTCCTGCCAAGCTGATAGGTAGTCATAGGAGAGCTGATATGTGCAAAAGAATAGTACTTGACCTTGCTTTTAGTAGAAAAACAAACCCACAACTGTTCAAAATCACTGCAAGTTAAAAAAAAAAATAATAAAAACTAACCCCTAAGTCGTTTGCTTGGTTCAGTTGCAATGGAGATGTTCTTCAAGGTCAGCTCAAATGAACACCACCCCTGTAACTCCACACTGGTGTCAACTGAAATTAACAACCTCATGCACTGACTGCCACCAGAAATAAAGGAAAACAGCTCAAAAGCAAGATACTACTTGAACCCTTCCTATTAAAATAAGTCTTTTTAGCAAGTGGTGTTACTTAATTGCTATGCTAATTTCTCTCTTTTTTATTATTTTCTTTCTATACCCAGGGAAAATTTCATATTTGTTATGATCTATTTTTACAGAAGCTCATTGCATCATTATGCTATCCAAATGATGTGAAAATTAGGTTTAATACAAGGTCTTCCAAAGAAGCTTAATTATTAATGTGTAAGGACCACCTCTGCTATTTCTTTGCAAGCAATCTGCTTTCCATATTTTTTTCCTCTATGAGCTGCACTGGGTTACCTACAGAGTTAACAACAGGTAGCAAAAATTTGACAAGATGAAGAATGCATTTGCTAGCAGGGAATTTACATATCCCTAGCTCATGCATCACCACAGCTTACACAAGTTTTAATGACTCTTCTGAACTGACAAGATGAGGATGCTCCCACTCTGTGGGACTAATCAGAACCAGTAAAATGCTTCAGTGACCAAAATTGGACTGAAAGTTGCATAAGTGGTTATCTTGCCTTAAAGACAAATGGGGATAGTAGGGGTTCATTTAGTTTCTCTCAATTACAACATGCACTGAAACAGAAAACCCTGTTAAGAAGCCAATGAAGGCATGAGGAATTCAAATTGAACAACAGGAAAACAATCTTAGTGGAAAAGACATCTGAAGATTATACATATGGACTAAATATTACTCAGAAACTTCCTTCTGCATTCATCACCCTGTATTAACATGGGATCGTTACACAAGATAGAAATTTCTATGAAATGACAGAATGACTGCTTGTCCACAAATATTTCTAGCCTCAAAATTGAATGAGGAAAGTTTATTCTTGTTATATCAGTTAAGCATATCAAGTGCTGAAAATTGTATCTTTATTTCTCTAAACTGAAATGATAATGCATTTGGTATAACCAAGAAGGGAATAAGAAGTATGTTAAGCTAGAAGAGGTTCCTAAAAATGTACTAAAAAAAAAGATATGACTTTCAAGGTTAGTAACTGCTCAGTGGATTAATCTGCTTGAGAGAAAATGAATTATTTTAGCAGACTTAAAAAGCAAGAACCACAAGCTGTGTGACCAAGAGTCATGAAACTGCCCAGGGGATGGGAAATTCATGTTAATAGCTTCTCTCCACCAGGTATAATATCTCTATAGCCACATCGTCATTTTCTCTTTGATCTGCCCTGCTTAGAAAGGCAGGAACTTTTTAAGTCACAAAATCTTTATAGGGCACTGAACTGGATAGACAATTTTTGACTGACCTGTTCCGGAGGGCATATAGACTAAACCCATTCAGGTGCAACTGGAGCAGACATCGGTGCAAATTGCAGGTGAAGTTCAGAAGTGTCATATAGCCTCTTATTATCTCCAAAACTATGCTGCTACTGCAACAATAAATCTTTAAATGACATTGCTAACTCGGAGGTCTTAGATGTATTGATGCCTATAAATCCATAAGGTTTGACTGAATGAAATATACTATGGCTCTAATCTCCAACCCACAAATTATTTCCCAATGAAACAATATAGTGTTTTTTTTTTTTTTTTCCCCAGAACTATAACAAATTTATGAGCAATAAAACATTACCAAAATCTTATACAGAAATTTGAATGCTTTTTTTCCCCCTTGTTCTAATGCATAAAGAGTACAAAATGTCATCCCCCCTCCCTGGGAGATAGTTTATCTGCCAAGAACATTTATTTAATCATTATGGAATTAAAAGGGAGAAAAATAAGGAAAGAAAGAAGAAAAAAAATATAGCCTAATTGAAAAATGAAGAAGTGGGTAGAGGGAACAGCTTGATGTCACATTACTCCTATCCTGACCTCTGCCTTTTGTTAAGGTGCCTTTTGGTAATACTAAATAGATGCAGTTTTTATCCACATTTCCCTAAACAAACTGGTCTAGTCAGGTTGCAGAAAAATAGTTCTTAAGTCATCCACTAGACTCTGAGATGTATCCTGCTGTGACAAGACAGACACCTGGTACTTTCCTCTTCTGTGTAACCCACTTGGACAGTAAGTGTCAAGAAGCCAGAAAAAAAATTCCTCTGAACCTAACACGTGAAAATGCAGATACAGTATATCACTCTGCAGTAGGAAAACATTTTTATAACCATTTAAGACCAGAAGTGCATTAGAGAGACTGATATACTGTACTCTTATATAAGCATATGCTCTTTACTTGTTCCAATGCTTTTCACAGGTTTTTTTTTCCACACAATTTTCCACTAATAATCCTGAAAAGTCATATTTAACTACACTAATTATTTGCATGGTTAAGTGTATATAATGTTGGGGGGGGGGTTCCCGTTGCATTTCTTTAATTTCCTGTGTTTTAAGTGAATGAATATCAGTCAAACATGTACTGATAATGCAGATCCTCTTCTAATGAATTTATGAAGCCAGTGCTGTTTTAAGCAGCCTGTTAGCATTGACATACATGGTAGAGATACAAAGTTACTGTCCACAAGCAAGAGACCAGTGCTTGGAAAAACTTGTCTTCAGGACGTACAGATGTTTGGCTGAAATAATTACTGTATCTTGATGTGTTATCTGACACAGCAGGAATAGGTCAAGAAGAAAGTAGGATTTCTTGGGAAGAGAAGACAAGTTTCTGCACACAGAAGATTTCAACTCCAAGGATGAGATGAACAAGGTACTACCTGGTCATGGTGCCTTCTGTCTGATGGACCTAACGCACTACCCTACGCACAGTTTGATTAGAAACCTTCAGGTTTCCCTCTTTGCAAGGGTTATGTTTACCAAATAATTTTAGTATCTTTTAAAAATTAAAGTTAAATTTTGAAGAAAATTATGTCAAAAAGACATTCTGACAGGCAATGCTTAACTTTCATTTCTAATTTATAGAGTTTACATTGTATATGAGTGGGAGGCATATTTTTGAATAATTCATTGGTGACAAGTCTCTATGTGAAGAGAAGGATGAGGGATGTGAGGAATTACTAAGAAGGAAAGAACACTTGCATCTCTCAGGGGTCTGAGAATGCCAAACCCAGTGATGCACAGAGTATAGGAGCCTATTAAAGAGTTGCATGGACAGTGCTCCTGAAAATGAGAAATCTAGTTCCTTAACAGAGGATGCATAAAATACTATAGTGAACAACACTGGAGCAGAGTCAGAAGAAAAGATTTATGTTTTATGCCTAAGTATATGCACAAATGTGCAGCTATATCCATGGATTAAGAAATTCTTTACTCTGCAATTTACCACCTGCAGAACCTGCAGTATTAGCTGCTATACATAAGAATCTCTGAAGGTTACATTGTAACCTTCCTGTTACAATGCATTATTAAAACATTACATTAAAAAATACACTTTTTTTTTTTTTTTTTTCAACAGAAAGGAGAGTGTACCTGAAAAGAATGAAGGTCTCCATAAGTAGATCATAAAAGAAATGTTATGTATATACAGATATACAGTCAGGAGAAAACAATATATATAGACAAGAATCCATATCATCTGCTTTAAGAGAACACATAAAAGAAGAGTTAGGTATTACACAGAGACGAACTGGTCTATCTGAAACAGACACGAAGACAGGACTATGTGAGGGACAACCAACAAAAAGACGGACAAAACAAATGCGTCAGGTGCCAGCTATATAATGAAGACAGAAACAAAAAGGGCAACACTTCTTACAAAGTCTGGCTTCTATAAAGTTTTACAATTAGCAAGAAGCCAAGAGAAAAATGGTGCCCTTGGTATTACTGGGAATGCATCTGCAGACAACATGGTACTTCACATGCAAGGTACAGCTTTAAGATTGCATATTTCACATCTCTAATTTGCTATGCACAGGTATAGGCAGGTGTCTTGGTATTAGGTTTGCACAGCAAGGTTTTTGTACAGGCGGAGGCTACAGAGGTGGCGTCCATAAGAAACTAGCAGAAGCTTCCTCCATTTTTAGTAGAGTCAATGACAGCTGGCTACAAGGTGGACATGCCACTGGCCAAGGCCAAGCCCATCAGCGACAGTGTAAGCACCTCTGTGATAACATATTTGGGAAATGGAAAAAAATGTTACTGCACAACAGAAACTGCAGCTGGAGACAGGAGCGAGAATAAGTGAAAGAAGCAACACTTCAGACATCAAGGTCAGTGAAGGAGGGGATGGGATACTCCAGATGCTGAAGCAGGGATTCCTCTGCAGCCCATGACGAAGACCATGGTGAGGCAGGTTGTGCCCCTGAAGCCCATGGAGGTCCACAGTGGAACAGATATCCACCTGCAGCCTGTGGAAGACCCCACACTGAAGCAGGTGGATACACCCAAAGGAAGCTGTGACGCTATGGAAAGACTGTGCTAGAGCAGGCTCTTGGCAGGACCTGTGGACCTGTGGAGGGAGAAGCCCACAGTGAGGCAGGTTTGCTGGCAGAACTTGTGACCCCATGGGGGAACCACTCTGGCACAGTCTGTCCCTGAAGGAATGCACCGTCTGGAAGGGACCCACGCTGGAGCAGTTTGTGAATAACTGTAGCCTGTGGGAAGGACTCACATTGAATAACATTGTGGAGGACTGTCTCCTGTGGGAGGGACCCCACTCTGTAGCAGAAGAAGAGTGTGAAGAATCCTCCCTCTGAGGAGGAGGAAGCAGCAGAGACAACCTGTAATAAACTGAACAAAATCTCCATTCCTCATCCTTCTGTGCTGCTCAGGGGGATGAGGCAGAGAATTAGGGAATAAAGTTAAACCTAGGAAAAAGGGAGGGGTGGGGAGAAGGTATTTTTAAAATATAGTTTCATTTTTCATTATTTTCTTCTGATTTGACTGGCACTAAAATAAGTTAGTTATTTTCCCCAAGTCAAGTCTGGTTTTCTAGTGATGGTATTTGTTGAGTGATTTCTCCTTGTCCTTAACTCACAAGCCTTTTGTGGTATTTTCTCTCCTCTATCCCACTGAGGAGGTGACTGATAAGAGTACCTTTGGTGGGGACTTGCTGTCCAGCCATGGTCAATCCACCACAGTCTTGTGAGATTTTCAAGCATATCTGAGGAAGCAAGGAATGACCATCCTTTAATCCACTAGAAAGTTGTGTATAGATCACTTCAGGCACCCAAAAATTTAGCAAATACCTGCCTATAGCCACCTAATAATCTGGAAAGATAGTCGTACATATTTATAGTAGCTACCTTCCAGCAAAAGTATCAACAAATAGCTATCAGACATATCTGCATTAAGGGATGCTAAGCAAGAGAACCAAAAGGTCTGCAAAATGAGAGGGAGACTTACAGTGGTTAACTCTCAGGTCCTTTCCCATTGAGAGGACCACTGCTACTTTGGTTTATGTGTCCTGTAACTCAGGACAGCTCATAAAAAGTAATTCATTATCCATTACTCATCATACATAATTCATAATTTCAACTCCTGGTGAATTCTAGTTTATGGCCTCAAAAAATTGCTCTCCTAACAAATGTCTGACTGGAACTAATAAGTGTCACTAGCAGCAACCAACGGCAGGTTAAGATGTTCCCATGCAGATGCAGAGGTGTGACTGCCTCATGTGTGCCACATTAGCTCTGCTTCCCCTTGTGAAACTTCATGCAGGTCCAGTGGTTACAGCTGGCTTCACAACAAGGCAGTGATGGGCTTGGAGGAGAAGAAAGGTGATTTTCAATTTCCAGTTCTAGATTTCCCTAACCAGTAAGATGAAAACAGTGTGCACTTTTCATAGTCACACCAAATAGAGAAGGACCATGCGGATCACCGAGTTTGAATGCAGACTTATACCAAATGGTAGCCCACAAAATAGCTGTCTGTCATACAAACACAAAGACACAAAACAGTCACCAACATCTTATGTAAGGCTTAAGTCCTTAAGAGCCAGAAGCATGGCTTGCACAAGAGGTAGAAGAAAAAAAAAAAAGCTCTCAGAAAAATAAAACCATTAGAAAAAAATTTAATAAGATTTTAAGAGGATCATGGAAGTGATATAGCCAGCCCTGCTGTATCTCACTGTATCTGTCCATTTTGTACTAAATCTGCTTTCAGCTCTGAAAGCTGAAGTCTGCCACCATGTCATACGTATTGAAGACTCCTAACTTACAGTGTACATTGATACTAAACTGGAGTTAGGAAGACTACTTCTATAACACCTAAGGCTTGCTTTTAAAATAATTAAAAGGGAGAATAGCAAATGCTTTTTATAGTTGCACACCTTGTCATTGACAAAGTCTAAACCCTGTACACTTTTATGGAATGCAGGTTTAAAGAATGTCCTGTTACACACCTAAGAAAGAAAAAGACACTGACATACTTCAATGTTTTTAAGAGGTAGGAAAAGAAATATGGAAAGAAAAGAAATATATGAGTAAAGTGTTACTACTCTTCTTTTTGCAGAACACAATAGCAGGAATAACAGCATTTGAGAGGACACCTTGAAAAGAGGTGAGAAGCTTTAAAAAAAGAACGTAAATCCAAGCTCTGTGGATGTATTTCAATGCAAGTATTTCACTTGGTTGTTAAAGACTTATAGCTACCGGTTTAAATGTTCTCTGTTTCTTCAAACTTACTCAAAAGTCCAGCCTGTGATCCTCTGACTTTGGGTAGACTGTTCAGCTTAGTAAAATGAGGTCTCAAATTTTCAATATCTGTTCTAAGATTATTTCCAATACTTACAGAAAAACTTTATCCATCAATGCAATGCACTGAATGAAATTTCAAAGGAAAATGATGGAAGATGAGATGCAAACAGGGAGAGGAAAAAATAAATTGTCTTACACCAGAAAGTCATTTATATAACCAATTACTGTTAAAGATTATTTGAGAACACTATTGCTGTATCCTGTCTGCAGAGTCCTTGTATACTTTCTGCTAATCCGATGAGCACATCTGATGTTGCACATCATGTATATATAGTTACCTTATATTGTTTTTAGGCCATGGAATTAACTGTTGCACTCAGATATGCATACTGCTCAACTATGCAGTATGAAATTACATTCACTGCTTGCACACGCTATCATTTGTAAACTATTAACATAAAAGTTAGAGAAAAACATTTAATCTTCTGTACAGGTTAACTGTATTTTTTACGTTTTTGACTTATTTGTTCCGTATAATTACTATGCATTTCCTGAAAACATTAACAAGAGACAACTCACTCTCTTGCAAGAATGGTAAATACAATGTATGTGACTCTATCACCTCATGATTAATAGGGTCTTTATTATTCATGAAGTTATATGTCAGACTCAGCTGAAAAATGGGTATCATCTTATATGTATTTATTCCAAAGCCTAGTAAAATTACCTTACACTGCTACAGATGGATACAATAACAACCACTTTTCCCTGTTTTTTGAATTAACACAAGATGTATGTCAAATGATGACCTTAAACTTCCCATGTTGGAAATTTCATTTAAAACTTGACAAATACACTGAATGCCAGAAAAACACAGTAATAACAATTCACATGAAATCTACTACAACTTCTATTGACACTGCCCACCAAAAAATCCTTGAAGCTTCAAAATAATCATTGGCCTTCTGAACCCTGGAAAGAAAATGTCCACGATACCTTTGCTGTTTCTTCATCATCTTTTCAGTCCTACTCTCATTTAAACTGAGAAATTTACTTTTCATTTAATACAAGTACACTCTCTTTCTTTGAGACTTACTGCAAACTTAGTTGGTAATTTAGTTGGCACTATTGCTGCTATTCTTCTGTCAGTTTTAGAGAATAGTCCTTCTTTCATCCAGAAAAAAATATTTAGGATGTGTTCATGAGCAGCACCCCACAAAAACAGAGTACCTCATTTCACTGCAAGTTATATAACAAAGTAATAATGAGTGTTACATAATCATTTTAATTGAAAAATGCCTAAAAATCAAAAGGGACGGTTAATAGGTATATTACAACATCTCCTGAGTCCTATATTTGCTGGTTTTCATTATAAACCATTGCACTGACTGATAAACCTCCAACTTTATCTTAGCTCATTTCCTGAATAATTAATAGACTCCAGGGGCCATAAAATCAAGTAATGTGAAAGTGAAGAAAAGTAAAGTTGTACATTAGTGAATCAAATCCTATATATTTTCACCACTCAAGCCCTGAAAGGAATGATATTTCTGAAATGCCTGTCACATGCAGCTATAGTACTGGACTGAAATAACCTGTGTTTTCTTTCTTTTTTCCTAGTCATAAAAGTATAAGGGAGGCAAGTATTTAGTAAATTAGAAACAGCATACTAACTGAAGAAAAAAATGTACTTGTAATTTACTTACACATATTTTTCAACAGATTTCAAGTTACTTGAGTGTAAGGGCTAGGGCTGGGCCAGCCACTATACAAAAGACAGACGCTCTCTGTTAAGTCATCTCCCTTCCCAAACGGTAAGAGAAAGGAAATAAGGGACAGAGACTTATGGATTGGAAAAGAAAACTAAACCAGTTTTAATGAAAATAATAGCAAAGAATGAAATAAATATATACAAAACCAATATTGAATCCTACCCCTGGAATGAAAATGACATCACTGTTGTTACTCATTCTGTGGAGTAGTCTGGGGACTAGAAGTCACAGACTAGACTCAGTGGCAGACATGAACCAGATTCAGGAGCTGCATTCTGAAACTGGATTCAGGAATGCATGGGTTGGCATCAAAGGCAGAATAGACAGAATCCTCCTCACACACTGGCCATTGAAGAAGAGACACTGACCCTTGTGATCCCTCAGCTTTATACAGAATGTGATGTACATGGGATGGAACACCTTGCTGGTCACCTGTCTTGTCTGCTCCTCCACACAGGTGCAACCTCTTTCTTTCTGCATCCCCCCCACCCCCCTCCACAATGTGGTACACAAGATTTAGCAGTGACCCTGTTCTGAACAGGAGCAAGTATAAGCAAGAGCCTCTCTGCACACCAATCCTTGATAGTAACTGTAAACATCAAGCATTATCACTTCTGCAAATATATGCCATTAACTTCAGAAAGTGCAGTGAGTTAAAACAGACTTAACTGAAAAGTAAAATTACTGAACAGATTTAGTTCTATTCTAACTGAAATCAGGACATTAAGGTAGAAGAATAAAGGCATTGCTGCTAGAGGGTTTTTTTATTTCCAGGCTTAAATTAATGGCTAAAAAGAGTATGTTCATGATAAGCTTGAACAGTAATTTAATGTGTATGATTTCAGGAAAGCAATTTTCTGAAGATATTTTTCAAGCACAGCAGCCTCTACAGCATCACCCTTTTTTTTTATTTTTTTTTTTACTTTCCTTGCTATAAGTGAAGTCTTTATTCTAGAAAAAAAACATCATTTATTTTTATGCATCCAAAGAATACTCCTACTGTGTTCAGTAAAAATAAACAGGGCATGTAAAAATGTACAATACAGGCAAGTCTTTGCAATGCCAGCATCACATTCCTAATACACCATTAATCTCAAGCTGTTGTACCAATACATAACAACTATTTATTTTTAATGTCACTTCAGACTACTATCTGTTTCCAGAGAGATCTCATTTTCACCAAACTCCCTCCCATCCAAAAAGCCAAACAACTTTGTGATGATAAAGGTCTCCTCAGTGAATTGATATGTTTCTTCATTGTATGACATAAATGCAGTCTTCATTTAGAAACAAACACCTACAGTGTTAGTATTTCTTGTCCTTAAGCGTCATGTATTTTAAGTGTAACAATGTGATAGATGAGAAAAAAAGTTCCTGTAGGCTATTTAGCCAAATGCTAGTGAAAATACAAATTGTTCCAGATGTAATCAACTCCTTGTAAAAACTGAAGAGCAGTGATGCATGCAGGGCATCTGATTATAGTCAGCTGGCAACAGAATCTTTGTGACAGAGGAAAATCTTCCTCCCGTTGCTCAGAGTAATTCATAACTGCTCTGCCTTGTTCAGTAGGAAATGGAGTCTGATTTTGGGATGCTACATCTGAGATGTATGTATCATGAATGTACTGTGTACTGGATGAGATGTCTATCATAGCTGCAAAAACACAATTCAAGAGCATAATGTAAAGAATTCTGGTGAGGGAGAGGGGAAATAAAAGTACTTTATATTTTGAATTTTTATATCTATTTAATCACCCTGATAAGGAATATTACAGAAGAATACTAACAATAAGATGAAGCAGTAGCAGTTGGTTCTCAAAATAACTTCCAGAATTCTATTACATATATTCTTCAGTTTACACATCTATGCCTGTACATCACACAGATAGCAGTTAAACCAGCACACTGGGGAAAAACACCCCAAAACTGCCCAAAACTGCAGCTTGACCCTTAGCAATATCCAAGTCACTACTGCCAGGATACTAAAGAATATTACCCATCACAGCTAAAGTTAATAGTGAATACCAGAAAAGACCAAGACCAAGTATGAGTCCTGCTGGTGAAAGAACAGAGTGACTGGTATTAAAGAAGATCTTTACAGCTCTCTTTGGTCTGTTCCAAGTCTTGGTTGTAGCAGTTGTAATATGGCTCATATACCTTTCTTGAATGCTTGAACTAGCTTGTTCTACAGCCCATCAGGAAATTAGCTGGTAAGCAAAACTGATTTTTATATTCTATCACAAGAAAAAGCCATATATATGCCTTTTGGGGGATAAGACAGAGGAGCTGATAGCAATCCAGCTTTCTAGATGTAAGGATATTTGGGTTTACAATAAAAACTTAGGAGTAAATTTCCTTCAGAAAAAAACAATGGATCTTGTCATAAAAGCCTAATACTACATACAGCCTAGTGTGAGGTTTTTTGTTTGGTTGGTACAGGGTAGAACTAGACATGAATAAGCCATTTTTTCTTATAATTATCTGTCTGGTAGATTGTGCATCCTTTGCATACTGTATCTATGCAACACAAATCCTTCCCAGACTCATGGTAGTAAAATCAGCTGTATTTTGTCAGTTAGAATGTCACGTGAATTGCTCATCTTAAAAGTTTTATGTGGGTGCACACATGTGTATGCTTCATGCAACAAACATTTCGGTTTTGGTATCTTTTATCCCATAGTAAGTTTCTTTAACGTTATATAGGAATTTGGAAAGAAAAGAGGACTTATAAGGTGTTGCCTTCAGAAGATGTGCAAATACCAGGGAACAAAACCTCTGCTTCTAAGATATGGGTCAAGAGTGATAGCATCTTTAAAAGAACACCTTCAGAGAAACAACTGAACTGGAGAGGCTTTTCCAATGGCTTTCACTGGTTTTGATCAGGTTATTTAAGTGGTACTTCCAAGAATACAGTAACTATCTTTTTCAGATGGTTTCATTTCACTAACTTTAGTGTTCGAGTTGTCTGCTTTCTAGAAAAAAAAAAAAAAAACAAGCAACAAAGCAGTGGTTTTTTAGGAAACCTATTTACACATGAACATTAAATTAATCAACCTAGAAGACCTTATTTCTTTTTCTCTAAGTGAGCTTCTAGTCTTACAAGGATGAGGTAGCATTTTAACTCAAATCATCTACAGTCAACCTATGTGCTCTCAGTAGAAAAAAGAAGTGCTCTTTTTCCGAGTGCCTCCCTCTGAAATTGTACACTGTACAGTCTGCAGATGTGGGTTTGGGGGAATGCAGAGGATATAGCTGAGATGGAAACCTTTCCAGGAGGATTCCTTCTCTCCCTTTCCTTTCCTCTCTGGCTGGAGTAATGGGACTTATCCCACTGTTGTTCCAGCATTACCTTTAGCCAAACTTGACAAGCATGAAAGGGCAATGCATTTGTAGAATCTTTTAGTTTCCAAAGTCCCTTAATGATTGATCACTTTATTCAGTGATAAATTCAAAGTCAAACCGTTATCTCGAAAATGACTTCTGAATCTCCTTCCCCAGAACGTAACTATCTTCCGCTGTGGTACCACTTAATTCATCCCTTATGCTGCCATTTGCAGTAGAGTGCTCACTGCATAGATGCCTCATATTATTAACATTCATTTTCTTGTCTGACTAAATGGGCATTTTGAGATTACAATACTCCTAATACATCAGAAATGCAAATAAAAAAGTCATATATTATTTAAAAATAGTCTTGTTTCTTCATTGCACTAAATATCTCCTGTGAAAAGTGATTTGTTTGGCAGCTTTCTCTTGCCAGCTGTTACATGAAAGTAACTAAGTCTAAGCAACTGCTTATATAATAAGGCTCTTCTTACACTTTTATTAGTTCCTTTCTTTCTCTATTCTGAATGCTACTTTTTGATCGTAGGAGAAAACAAAGATGATTTGGTTTTCTTTATTTCTTTGGATCATATGCTGGGCCTCTGTATAGACTAAAACCCGAGTAATATTATACTTGAAAGAATTAAAGAGTACTTCTAAGTATGCGACAGCTGTGGGCACTTTTGGTCATATTGTACCTGTATTGCCTTTAAATTCACTAACTGCTTACTGCTAACAATGAAAATACAGAAGCACTGAAGATGACCGGAGCTACTCAGCCTATTCAGAAATCTGTCTCTGCAGTTGACAAACCCTTATAGAACTCTGTAGCTATTGCAATT